>JAXGGA010002892.1:0-112631 GCA_038373865.1 Uloborus plumipes
AGTCAGGCGCAATTTCGATCAAAAAGTGCGTTTGGGAGCAGGATAGCGCAAGATTCTTGATTTGGCGCAGCGTGGCGCAATTGGCGCAGCACTTGCACCACTGTTATAAGCGATCTGGACCCACGAAAACTTTTAAGCAACCCTCATGATTCAGCGTCTTTGATGGAATTGGAAAGGCTGAGAAGTTTTGACACTGCTCAATAAAAATTACCCAAATAACTTTTCATACTTTTTTGTTACGTACATTTAATTTTGTAATTTATATTCATTTGCTAATATACAGTGGAGTAAAATAAAGTTTTAAAAACCTGTAACCCGACAACAAACTCTAAAAAGTAAGAAATAATAACTAGTTTAAAAAAATATACCCGACTACAAAAAAAAAAAAAAAGCACTGAAAGGTAAAGAAACAAGGTAGGTGCTATTTAATTATCAACGGCTTATTAAAATAAGAACAAGACTTTGATATGTAAGCTATACCCTGTTATATTTAGTTCTACGGACTATCCGAACCATCAGCAAGATTCCCACCATTAACAACATACAAATTCAAATTCAAATAACGAGTAATCGAGGCTAGATCCTGTCAACTACAGAAAGCAAGCAGTTAAACTTGATACACAAGATAACCTAAAAGTATTGATTCTATATATTATATCATAGATTGGTAAATTAGGATATATGCAGTTATGCGTCTCTATCAAATTTGTTTTTTCTGTAGTTAGACAAAACGCATGACCTACAGCGCAATTGAGAATTGGAAAAATGTTGTTTAATGGTGGAACTTTGCAGAGGGTAGTCAAGTCGTTGAGAACTAATATAATCCAGGTATAGCTAAGTCTTATGCAAATCGTCTTGTTTTATTTAAATAAGAACGATAATTAAAATAGCACCTACCTGTGTTTCTAACACCTTCAGCTGCTTTTTTTTTTTGTAGTAGCGGGTTATAAGTTTTTAAACTTATAATTACTTGTCATTTTGATTGAGTATCACGCTTTTTCTTAAATAGTTTGCTAAGATGCCAACACATTAAATTCCGTCTTTTCTAATACACTGAGATTACGTATTCAGTTATGCAATACTTCGCCATAATAAAAAATGTTTTGGTACTTTTTTCATATTCATAATATGCTCACAATAGTTTTTAGTACAAATTTGGTGGGCCGTAAAAGATACGCCGATGTTCATCTTACTGTGTACTGAAGTATTTTGGAGAACCAGTTTCATTTCTTGGCAGCAGATTACCCTAGATATAATTGGCTGCTGATCTGTATCATGAAAAAACGTACAGCGATATTGAGCAGCCTCACTTTTTTATGGTTTGAAAATGTTTTTATTGTATCCTTTTAACATTCAAAAAGAAGATGAGATTATAAAATGTTTCTAGAGAATTTTCTCTTTATTAAGCAATGCATAAAAATTTAATGTTTATTATATTCACAAATGGTGTAGGTTTTTTGAGAATTGTAACTTTAAAGTCGAAGACTGGAAATAATGTTTAATGTATGTTTTAATTTTCAGTATTTTCAAATTTTATACAAATCAAGATGATATATCATATGAATGAAACTGTATTACATATAATACTTTGAAACATGGGTATAGATCTATATTCAATAAATGTAGAAAAGAATTTTTGTATATTTCAAATACAGTTCATATAATGCAATACACATTGATACAATCATGGTTGTCGGTTTCCAGAACCTGCAAAATAAAAGCATATTTTTATATTCTTTAGCAATCAAAATATCTTTCAGTGAAAACAGCATCCAGTATGTATTTTAATTTCTCAGCTTATTACAAATAATTTTTTTCTTAACTTTTACATTATTAAATTGAACATTAAATTTCTTTAAAAATGTAGTCCATACTGCATGATGCAACTAACTGATTGGAATATTGAAGTTAAATCAATAACTTTTATGAATAAAGCAGATTACCATTGCATACACATGTTGGACACCTATGTCCAGGTGGAATTTCAATTCTGCAGTTTGAATTTTCACACATGGGAGTTGGACAACCAGGCGGAACTGGAAAAAGAAAAAAATACAGAAGTTATATTGAGAACATTTCTTTTGAAGTTTTCTATCATTTGTTGTAAAGGCTATTTTATGTATTCAACTTTTTCGGAGAACTCTTAAGTTGGTTATAACATTTACTTTTAAAAAAGTTTTATGATTAAAAAAGTTTAAATAAGTACATATATTTAAATTAGATGAACATCGCCAAGTAAGCAGGGTGAACAAATGCACAAAAATTACCCATAAAATATTTCCCTGCATCAGCTTTCGTTTCTCTCTTCTAACAGTGACAAAATTGAGTGATCTTAATGTCAGGAATTATTAGAATGCATTTAACCCTACACAGCATAGCGTTGCCAATTGGATACACGGACTATTTTTCCTTTTGACCAAGCATAGGGCAACTCAAGCATAAGAAGCAAGTATTAAATATCTTTAAAGCAAATATAACCATCTATCCTCAAAATTAAATCTTTAAAAATGTTTTCCAATGTTTTCTTATTACATTGAAAAATGTATATAGTTCTTTCAGAGAACAAAAAATCATGCAGTGTACGGTTAAGTCACTTTTGTGCGAAGCACAAAAAAGTGGTATCTACAACTGAGTTTAAAATGAGACATCACTTTTTAAAATTTTATGCCTCCATGTATTTCATTTAAATGCCACTTTTTTTAGAAATTTTATTTCAATTTTCCATTTACAAATGACCATTAAACAATGTATTTAGGTAATATATATTATAAAGAACAACCAGGTGACAATAATACAATTTTGATAAAAAGTGAAGACAAGACTTCTGTGCTTAGCACTCCACTATAGAACTTATTTGATTTTTTTTGTTGAATATGCATACCTGGCAACATTTCTGCTTAGAAAATCTTTCAATTTTCCCTATAAAACCATACTAAGACAATAACGTATTTTTAATAAAAATCAGATATTGAATTAGTTATTCTAATTATACCATTGTCACTTTCAGTAGTTTTAATTTAAAAAAAAACATTTAAAGTTTTCTTCAGATTTTTAGTTGAATAAATTCATTTCAGTTATGCAATTTTGTGTGAAGTATGTTAAATATAAGCATCCTGGTTACAAAAAGAAAAAAAAAAACATAGATAAAAAAATAAAATAAGGAAGTCTAAGGTAGCCATTTTCAAAATAACTTCTAATTGTTAAAAATGTTGAAACATTTTGTAGGTGCAAAAGGATTTAAATCTTCACACAGGAAGCAATTTTTCGCAGACTAGTGAGTTTTTAAAAATAAATTTATTTAGTAACAATAAAAATACTACTGCAATAAGTTAATCTAAGATAGCAATATGTCAAAATATCTTCCAACTGTAAAAATATTAAAACACTTACAAGATGTCAAAGGATTGAAATGTCAAACACAAGAAGCGATTTTTCACGAATCGTAAGTAAAATGTAAGTATGTAAAATGGGAAGGAACTAATTTATTAATTGCCAAAATAAATAATTAAATGTGATAACGTAAGGTAGCATGTGTTAATATAATCTAAAATTTTCAGAAATATTAAAACATTTGCACGATGCAAAAGGATTGCAAATTAACCACGTGAATCACTTCTCCGCAACGTAAACGTTGAGTGTTGAAATATGATGAAGTTCAGGCTCACCCTCGAGTATTAAAACATGTAACGATGAATTTTAAAGAGACCTAGAAGTTGAAATCTAGCCATTGTATGGGCAAAATGTACAAGTTGGCAGGTATAGAATATGTATTTGCTGTAGTATTAAATAGTAATAATAATTATTATTTTATTTATTTTTTTTTTTTTTGTTTTCAAACCTTGGTTTTCCTGGCATGCTGGAAAGGATTAGGCAAGGGGGATAGAAAATCTGGTGACCCTCATATTTTGCGGCATGCCAGTTAATGCAGGGTAATACGGTAATACCAATTACATCCTAATTTTAGGGTATGACATTACTCCATTGTGAAAAGAGGCATTTTGAATCGTCTGAGTTGGGGGAAACACAGTAATAACACAAATATTAGCTAAACTTGTTAATTTGAAATTCTTGTTACTTAATTAAAGGGCCTAAATTTATCAATCTGTTCTAGTCATTTATAACAATAAATCATTTTACATTTTCAAAGAGAACTTAAAATATTTCTTAAAAATAACTAAGCAAGTACCTTCTACATCAGTGTTTGCATTTTCAGTTTCTTTACCAGATGAAAGCCCATTTTTTGTTTTTCCTGAACATTCCGACTTCATCCCTTTAAAACTTCGTATTTCATCGTCATATTCATCACCGCCTTGAGACATACCATCTTCTCTTTCAACGTCAGAAAATTGGGTTTCTCCCTGATTGAAAATGGTTTCTTGTTGTTGTAATTGGTTCATTCCTGGAAAGATTTTCCAAATTCAAATTACTAATGAAAGTAGGGCTTTCAATGGGGTTTTTCACAAAACCCAAGATTTGGGCTCAGTAAATTTCCAAGAGATCTTGGTAAGAAAATTCATAGTAGTGTAACAAATATTTGTTAAATGTATTGCATACTTTGTAATTGCTACTATTTTAGTTGGTTGATTATTCATCATGAAAATGATAAAGTAAAAAGAAAAAGCAATAGTAAATATGTAATTATATCAATAGTGTAAAAATTGGTTGCTGCTGACAAATAGAGAGAAGAAAATTTTTATTTATGTCTTGATACAATTAGACAGATAGGTAGAAAAATGTTTGCAAAATAAAGAAAAAAATTAACCTAGGTCTAGAGTGAGAAATTTTTGGTTTTTTTTTCTTCCCAACACAACCTTTTTATGTGCAAGAGCAAAGTCTCCATTCTAGATTGCTTAGCTGAAAAGTATATTTTCGTGAATATTATATATTTTATCATTAAAATCATAGACTACCATGCACTTTCAGCCCCTTTAATTTTAAAGTTTACTCTGTGTTCCTTTTCAGCTGTCTGCTTCAAGATGCAATAACCCCTTAAACATATCACTGAGGCAGTTAAAAGTAGAGAAATTGTTGATCAAAGTTGCCCTGAATAACCTTTAAAAAAATTATGCCTGACAGTGTGTTGTTGTGAAAGCTATTTGAATTAACTCTAGAACCATTGCAATTATTAAAGAAAATACACAGTATTCAAAAGTTTCTCTGAACTATTAAAATTATTTTCGTTTTTCCCATCCTATTTGTGGAGAAAATTATCCTTCAGCATTATATTGTTATGATAAAAGGTATTATAAGTTCCAAATGAATAAACTGTCAGTTTTTAAGTACTTTATAGGTAATGATGTGGCTAAGATTTCTTATGTTTGGAAATTTTCATTGTTGGAATATCTCTACTCTACTACTCTACTACACAGCCAAAATGAAGCAGATACAGAATAAAATACAGTAGAAGAGTGTTACAACATACACTTTGAGACTAAAGGTTTTGTGTTACATGGATTTTGGTGTTGCATAGGGCATTACACAAATTTAAAATAATAATCAAGATTTATCAATACATTTGAACACCGGAATAACTTTTAACTGCAATGATATTAAAGCTCAAATTGTGCAATTTAATTCTGTTCTAAAATAAATGCAGAGAAGCATCGTTTACAAGTTTCTCTGCTATACAGTTGACCTATATTGATTATAAGTTTTTCATACAGTCTCTTCAAAAATGTATAAACAGGGTTTCACTGTATGTTTTATAATTAAAAGAGAGTAATTTTCTGCGTTTTCATGAGCTTAATGGTTTGCATAACAACTGCATTTTCAAAAACAATCTGGTAATTTTGAACTGTGAATGCTAGTTTTCATTTTAATGCCTTGAACTAAGGTTGGAAGATGAAAAACTTTGGAAATTTAATGCGCCCAACAATCATTGTTAGATTTGCAAGGCAGAGTAGAGAGATTTTTAAACTCAAAACTTATTGTTTAAGGTACTTTTTAAAAGTTACAGAGTGAAAAGAGAATTGCATTATATAGCTCAACGTTTTAAAGGTATTCTACAGTATTATTTTATGAACTTTCAACAAAATGGATTTGCGGGAGTCAAAGTAAGAGTGAGTTATAGCCTTTGTGAGATTGAGTCAAAAAAGTTAATCAAAAAATTAAGAAATTTTAACTCCGATTCAACTTTTGATTCAACATATTTCAAATTTTTTGAGTAACACATTAAGCTAAAATTATTTCTATGATTGATCAAGTAATAAAATATTTAACAAGCATACTCATCCTTTTTGTCCAGTTAGTTACCTTGTGATCGTTTATGCATATTTCTCTGACTTTCAGCTTCAAAACCTTCATTTTCTTCTTTAAATTCTAAATTCATATCTGATTCTCTATCATTGTTCATAGCCTCCTGCATGATGATTCTTTCAACAACTTCATTGGAATCTTGAAAAATGATATCAGTTGTGTCATTAAAACAATTTTTTTTTTGTTGTTTTGTTTTCTTAATTGAAGGGGCAAGTGGGTAAAGGTGATATGTGACAATTTTTGAAACTTACTTTTTACCATGGATGAAGGTGATAAGTCCATCAGTATCATGTCCCCTTAGTCACAGAAATGGTTGGTAACTAAGAATATGACCCTGTTTTACCCGTTGAGAAAAATCCATTAAAAAAAATAACAAAACATTTTTTTGAAAGCTTTTTCTAGAAATTAAAAAAAATGTCACATGTCACCTTTATCCACTTGGCCCTTCAATTATATTAATGCTAAGCAAATCAATAGAATAAAGAAGAAAATTTTCTCGTGAAATATACAAAAAAAAAAAAAGAGTACTTCATATGAATTTTTTAAAGTATTTCTAAATTCTAAGCCCCTGATGAAATTTCATTAAAACCAATAATTGCCATGAGTAGCTCAAATTCAGAAATTTTTCTGATTAATTTTAGGCTATTTAAAAATTTTGGCAGTTACATCTGTCAATTTAGTAATTTAATTCTGTAGCTTAAATGATAATCTAATACTAAAGTATATTTGCTGATAACTTTATCCGTTTTTTAAATTTTTTGTATTTTTTCTGCATATGTTTTGAATGCACTTTCTTTTAGCATCACCTGTGCTTATAATTGTATTAACAATTTGTTAGTTAATAATTCATTTATTAATAAATATTAGACATAAGACTGATTAAAACTTAACTGTACTTAATTTATTTTTAATACCTAGGCATGTACCTTAATTTGCCTTAATTACCCATACCAACAGTAGTTCAAAATTAATTTTTATTTAAACATCTAACATATTATGAAATTTTGGGGAAATTTTCACATGGAATGGGGGAAATGTTGGAAGTAAAAACATTTTCTGCACCCCTGTATTTTGGTGAACAACATTTCCTCTAAAAATCAGCACTGTGTACATCAAATACACTGAAAAAGCTCTCAAGAAATGAAAGTAGCGGCATATCTGATGCAAAATTGTTTGTTTGCACCAAGTTGCTTCAATACAACTTGTACAGAATAAAACATTGATATTGAATGATGTTACTAATCTCTTTTTTTTATATTTATAATTACCTGATGCACTTTCAGAACTTAAGTAGTTTTCTCCAGGTGATGTTTGTTCTACATCTGTAACATCATTAATTTCAGAATTTTCGGTGATTAATTGCTCTTGCATCATTTTTTCGAACTCGGGAATATCATTTTCCGAAGTTTCTAATTTTTCACCCAGTCTTACGTATTCTGGGCCGTTTTCACCATCATTTTCAACCAATTTAGCTTCCATATCTTCAAAATTATCTGACACATTATCTGACTGCATTTCATTTTTCTCAAGCAATGAATATGATGAATTGCCTATCAAGAAAAATGAATAGGTTACATTACATTTAATTTTAAACATTTTATTTGCTTACTAAATAAAACTCATGTGCATACAATTTAAAAGAAAAACATTTGAATTTTGAATAGCTCGAAAAGACCACAGGCATGGCTCCAATTGAAGTGTAGAATAGAGAGATCAAAATATCATTAACATACTTATGAAGTTTTTTAACATGCAATATTTCGAAATACACGCTACTTAAAATTTAATTTTGAGTTCTAAACACAACATTTTTTGCAACTGGTTTAATTATTTTATTGATAGCTGTAGTCAAAGAACTTTTAAATTAATGGTTTCTTTGGAACTTTGAATTATGCTTTTATTTCCTGAAATCAGGGTCAGAACTAAATTTTAATTATTAAAGATATATCATGAATTAAGAAGTGCGCATTACAATTAGGTAGTGTACATGTCATTTTTAGAAAGAATTTTGAAAGTCACCACATGTGATAATTGCTACTGTTGGTCCCGCTTAAACAAATACCATCGGTTCAAAGAAATATCATTTGATTAAGCAAGGTATTTATTTAAGCGGGTATATTTGACATTGCGTCTCTGTGGAAGTGGGGAAATATTCGTTTGAGATTTTTTTATTCGTATATGTGTTTTACTGCATGAACTTTATAAAGAGCATAGACTCTATTTCTATGTATTCAGCATCCAATTGCATTTTATAAAATTAAATTCCATGCTCAAAGTTCATGCAATGGAACAAGAACCTAAGATATTTAGTCTTTGTACTGTGCTATAAGCAGCAAAGTAACAAATTTATTAAAATGGTATTGCCATTTACTATTTTTTTATATGGAAACTTTGGAAAACAATAAACACATTTTATACGCATGAAGTTACTGCTATACTGTTTTTTGAGGCTTAAACCTAATTTGGAACAAAATGACTGCTTACAGATGCACGTAGGACACTTTGAATCAGGTGGGACTTCTATATGACAAGATGAATCAGCACACTGAGGTGTGGGACAGATGGCTAGAAATAAATATATTTAGTAAGAAACATGAACGAAACATAATGTTGTTATTGAAATGTTTGAAAATTTGTGCCTCTAACATTTAAAAAAGATACATATTCAAATACAGTCGAACCCGCTTAATGGAATAGCCATTTTGCCACGAAAATATATTCTAATAAGCAGGATATTCCATTATCCGGGATGGAAATAATGCATTATTGCAGTTTGGTACACTGAAAATATATTACATTAAGCGGGATATTCCTTTAAGCGATATTCTAATAAGCGGGCTCGACTGTAATTCTTTCCAGTAAACTCCCGATTATCTGCGGAATAGGGTGTCACAGTAACCATGAATGGGCGAATACCGCAGATAATCCAAAAAAAAAAAATAAGGCGGAGGAAGGGCGGGGAGGGTAGGGGGGGAAGGGGGGGGGGGGGGAGAGAGCAAATGGTGTTTTTTGGTAGTGTAAACTACTAATTCTCCTCTATATATCTCGTGATCACTGAGCGATTTAGGGAGGGTTTAGGTAGGGGCTTTGTTAGTAGTGGGTTTTTGATCTCTCAGACGAGAAGGTGGAGGCCACACACACGTGACGCGATAGCCAAAAAAACCTTGTATTCGAGTATGAGGATATGAGTTATTTGTCAACAGGATTGCTTTCTTGACACAATATCTATCTAGAGCACACACCGAAGCTATACACACACACACACATACACGAACAATATATCATATATCTCTATATCACACAATGAGAGAGTCAAAAGCCTTGAGTACAAACACACACGAGAGCATCTCTATCTCATACTATATATCTCTGAGCACATGCACCATTTGGCGTTATCTCTCTCTATCTACTATTGAGTGGTGCTCGTGTGCGATAGAAGGGGGGGGGGGTGGTGCATTTATGTTATATGTCAGGGGGCACTTAGCTGAACACACACAGGGATGAGCTGACACACCTGTGGGTGAAGGGAGTTAGGAACTATAGGTTAGGTTTGTATGAATGTGCGCGAGAGAGAAGATTTGTAGGGGGGGGGGAAAAATGGGGTGGATAGTGTATGCAGAGTGCGTCGTCGCGTTGAGCTCTGTACGAGTGCGAGTGAGCGAGGATATCTAGAGGGACATCAGGTATGAACAAGAGCATATTGCTGAGATTGAGAGGATAGGTCGGGGGGTGTGCTGGGGCGGAAGATGAGTGTTGAATGGGTTGGAATGTTGGGGTTAATGGGACACGCGTGAGCGAGCGAGGTACATATCATAGGCGGGGGTTGGTGGGGGGGGGGGAAGTGTTATTATGAGTTATAAAATAATAAAATTTGATGGGGGGGGGGGGGGGGGGGGGGTAATTTTAAAATATGAAAATAAGATAGTAATATAATTTTAAATTTTATAGTAGGGGGGGGTGGTTGTTAGAGAGGGGTTTTTTATGGGAAATGCGAGTGAGTGAGTGTGATGGGTGAGGGGGTAAGTGTGGGGGGGGTGGGTTGGGGGGGGGGGGGGGGGGGGCGAGAGAGCAGAGATTTGTAGATGTGGTAGAGAGGTGGGTGGTGTGTGTGGGTAGGGATTTTGTTTGGATGGTTGGGGGGGGAGGGGTGGGATGAGAGTGGTTGTTTATGAGATGTAGAAGGGGGGAGGAGGGTAAGTAGTTGGTAAGTAGGTAGCATGGTGTGAAAGTGGTGGGAAGTGGTGTTGGGGTGGGGGGTATGGGTTGTGTTATTGAGTAGGGATTATTTGTATGTGGTAAATATGTGTGCGTGCTGATATAGAGAGATAGAAGTGTGAGTGTGAGAGGTTTATTTTGGTGATGTTTTGATTAGTGGTATATGGAGGTGGTGAGGGGGGTTTGTTGATAGGTGTGTGAGAGAGAGAGTGTGAGGTGTGGTATTGTAGGGGGGAATCTATTTAGGGTTTAGGATGAGAATAGAATGATGAAGGGTTGAGGGGACTCTGGTAAATCGTGAGCGAGTCTGTGAGGTGGTGCTGTGTGTGTGTGTGTGTGTGTGGGTGTGTTTAATATAGATGGAGTGGAGTTGAGAGGGAAGTATTATTGAGTTAATGAGTAGTTGAGAGAGTGAGATATGTGAGTGTGTGAGAGCGTGTGCTGCGTGTGTGTGTGATGATATATATATATGGTTTGGTTGTGGGGTTTGGGTTTGTGGGGGGGTTGGGGGGGGTGGTTGTTTTGGTGGGGTTGGGGGTGAGAGTGTGGTGTGGTAAGGGATTTTGGAGGGGTGATAGGTGTTGGGAGGGGGGGTGGAGAGGTTTGGGGGTGTGGGGTGGTGTTTGTGTTGGTTGGTGGATTTGGGTGTTTTGGTTTGGGGTTGGGTGTGTGTGGGTTTTTGTTAGGTTTTTGTTTGGTGGTTTGTTTTTTTTTTGGTGTGTTATGGATGGTATTTTTAGAATTGTACAATATTAGGACGCGATATAGGAGGTGTAGGGGTGTGTAATGTTATAAGAGATGGGGTTTATCTGATAGTGGGAGGGAGTGGGTGGGTGTGGGTGGAGTGAGGGGTGTGTGAGTGGAGTGATGGGTATATTTATGATGTTGGGTGGATATGTTTGTGGGTGATGGTTGTATGTTTTTTTGTTTGTATTGTGAATGGTATTTGGTTTGGGGAAAGTGGAATGGATTTATATTTTGATGTAAGATGGGTGGTTATTTTATGTTGGGTTGTCACCAGGTGGTTCTCTGTAACATATTTCACCTAAACACAATGTTCTATGGTCATTTGAGACCAGAAAATTAATTAAAAAAAAAAATATCCGAGTTTGAGCTCAACTGCACATAGCACTTTAGTGCTTAGAACTGAAGTATGGCTCTTTTTCACTGGACTTCTGATGGGACATCTGACAGAAGGTTGTGTTCACACACTCACTTCCCTAAAAAGGGGGCTTTTAGGTTGCTTGGCAAAACAAAACCCCAAGTGTTGCTTTTCATCGCTCGGGGAGCAGGTAAAGGTGTTAAAAATCACCAGCCTTAGCTGATATGTATCACTATGTACATCCGATATTTATTTTGAAAATATCGTGATATTTTGACATTTTGATATTTATTTTTTGAACTACGATATTTTCAATATAAAGACCATATTATTAACCATATTAATAGTGTTCATTTATTACTCATAAAACCAGAAAGCAATACAATATAATTTATATGATATATTATAATGGGTCATTAATATAATATAATGCAAAAAAACATCATTCTGTTTTATTTTATACCTAAAATTATTAGCAATAACAATTGTAATTGATTAAAATTGTCTAGATTAATGTTAAACATTAATTTGAGGACACATTTACTATTTAAAGACTTAATTAGCATGGACTGAAAATATCACGATATTTTTGAACCCTGACAATCACAATACGCATAAATCAGACACCCATACAAAAAATAAAATCTAAAAAAATTACAAGAAAACAATAACACTTAAAAACCTGTAAATGAGATGTAAAAGAAAATTGAAACTAGCTTTTTTTTGAAGAGGACCAGATTTTGAAAGAATTAACTTTCAGGGATTTAAGACCAAAAAAATTACTTTTAGCAAGAAATGGGACCACTTGGGAACTTTGAATACCAGCAAAATATGAAACATAATTTACATAAAAAGTAAATGCAAAAATATAATTACCAAATTCAACTGTAATATTTTCTTCTGAGGCATTTGCAGGAGAAAGGTAAGCTAAATCATTATGTGCTGTGGAAAAAGATAAGAAGATTAGTATAAGCTAGTTGTAATAGTTGTGATTTTGAGCTAGGAAACAATGCATCTCATGCTTCTCTTAGCATTAAAATTACATGACCCCTCACTCAGGAGCTCATTTGATTGCACTTTTAATACCATTCTAAAAAGCTTTTTTTATGAATTGCATTGTATTTTTTTTTTATAAATCACATGCAGTGAATAACATGAGAAAATTTAAGTGCAAATTAACTTTCAATCAGAATTCTGTATAATACAGTCAAACCTCCACATATCGAAATTTTCTATCTATTGAACTTTTAGCGAATTTCCACGTTCATAACACAGAAAAATCTGTCTATATATGAAAAAAAATCTCTGCATATCGAAATTGGGACATTTTAATCATTTTAGATTATTTGCTCCGCAAATATTAAAGTCAGAAGAAAAAGGAAGCTGAATGATTGTCACTACAAACCCCCAAAATCATTTGAGGTTAAGGGATGAAAAAATAAATGAAGAAACTTCTGACTTTTAAAACAAAACCTGGGTCGTTTTCGATTTTATGTTGCGACTTGTCCTGTAAAACCGAGCTTCTTGCAATTACTTTTCCTCGTGATATGACTAGTGTTGTAATTGTTCTTCATTCTTAAATTAGATTAAGCTGCAATTAAAGTTAAAAAAATCACAAACTCTTTCTATCAGCACTTGGTTAAAACAAGCAAATATTGCGGTCCTTTCACATTCATTATAAGGCAGTTAGACTTGTATATGTACGAGGACCATAACTAGACTTTTGTTTCAGAGAGGGTTTTCTGTATTTTTTCAGGGAAGAGACTCCTGATTTTGGAAAAATGACGAATGGTAATCATAGTTATAAAAATATCAACTATGGAAATTTTCAGTCAAAGTGGGAAGCAACAACAGACAAAGCAAATGCTTTCATTAAAAGTTTTTTTGCAGTGCATTGATGCCTCTTTTCCAGATATTTAAAAACTCCTCTTTACATTAAAAGTAAAAATATATTTAAGAAATTTGACTGGAGGTATTGGCTGAGCGATCTGACTTTAATAAGCAGTTTTATTGTTTATGATGTTCAACAAGTTTAAAATTTTAAAAGAAAATGCCGTATTATTTTATAAAAAATGACTTTTGTAATAACTGCAACAAAAATAAATACTGCACTGAGTCTGTACAGATTTTCAATTACGTCTACTTCAAATTTTCAAATGAAATTAGAAAACAGCAATAACAATTTTTTTTTTCAGTGAAAAAAATGTAACAAAAAGCATTTTGGTTTAGTTTTGAAACATTTCGGAGGGTGTTTGAACCCTATAAACCAACCCCCTTGATCTACGGCCTTGATATGTACATACCAATATCATAAAATAAAAAGATTTTACTTGAAACTTACGACAATAAAACTCTATAGGACAACATCTGCTTTCATGGTATACCGGGATGCAACCAGCATCCATAAGGTGCCTGTTCTTTTCAAACAAGCAGTCATGTTGCCGACAGCTTGAATTACTTATGCCATTCCAGTCATCGGTGCAATCACACACCAGGCATGGATCGTTCTCGGGATATATTTTAGAGCCAACCGGGTAGAGCTTATTGTTGAACTCGCATAGATGAGCTACAGAGAACAATGAAAACGTTACATACCAGCAAAGATTTTGGCGATTGAAGAATTGTTTAATAGGAAAGTGATAAATGCCTGAAAAAATTACTGTGCAAGTAAAAACATGATTAAAGATTTTTTTAGCTCAAATAGCAGTGTTTTGTCTGAAAAATGAGCTTCATGTCACATGATCCAACACAAATATAAAATATACGCTAAATATTTCGTACTACAGTTTTGTCTTATACAAAAGTGACTCCTAGTAACAGACTCAGGCTTCAGTTAGACTGGTCTACATCAGTTTTAACATACCCAACGAAGAACAAAGGTTCTCTTAACCCATGATTGCTCAATTGTTTTAACGAAGTTGCTACAAAATATGCATATTTTTATACACAAAAAAACAATATAAAATGTATGAACTAAATGTTAACCCTCAAAAGTCATTTCAAATGACAAAAATTGAAATAAGTTCCAAAAATAAAAGAAAAGTTCAACTTAGCTTTTTTTGCACTAAGTTTTAGTTTCTTCACGATAAAAAAACACAAAAGCAAACAACTGAAGATGTTAAAAATATAAACTGTCTAAAATATCAGGGAACTTTTAAATGCAAACAATGCACTACATTTCTTACAAATATCATTGATGCATCAAAAACTTACTAGTGTTTTCTTCTTCATCAGAAACTGAAAAAAATAAAATTGCTCAGTCAGTTTTTGGAAAATATCTAATACTAAATACTTAATGTACAAGCTATTAATGCACAAAAAACATTTAACTTAGTTGCATCGATTAATATCAATATATATATAATATAACAGATTAGACCACAATCAGTACCACAATTTAGAAAAAAGTGAACCCCTAGGATAACTGATGCTCGACCTCCTCCTTTATATCCTCAGCACCAGGGGTGCCCATCCCCCCCAAGCTCAATGGCGCAAATCCCCCTCCCCCCAAAAAAAATTTCACAACCCTCTTGTCCTTTTTGTTTTATTTTTACCCCTCTTTTTTTATTTTTAAAATATTTATTTTTTTTAAATGTTATTATTATTTTTTTAATATTATTTGTTTTTTTAAATTATAACTATTTTTTTATATAATATTTTTTAAAAGTACTAATTATGCGCAGAATAAATCACTTTTTCCCCTTCCGGACATTTCAAGCACACACACGAAAAAAATAAAATGAAACAAATAAATAAATACTAATAATAAAGAAATAATTTAAATTAAAAAAATAAATTAATAATTTAATTTAAAAATATTAGTAAAAAATTTAAATTTAAAAAATAAATAAATGATAATTTAAATAAATAAAATTAGTTTAAAAAAATCCCCCCCAAAAATTTTGATGGCGCAACTTGTGCCATAATCCCCCCCTGTGGGCACCCGTGCTCGGCACTGGGAGGGGGGGGGACTCATATACGAAGAAGCAAAGATAAGTAAGATAAAAACTTTAGCTTTGATTTTCTCAGATTTATCTGCTTTTCTCAAACCGGCCTTTCACTAGATTCTTCATTTAGAAATTTGCAGTCAAAAACTGAAGTAATTGTGGTGGGGGGGCTTGTTATGCCATTGGGGGGGCATAACAAGCTTGTGGCCATTGTGGTGGGCTTGTTATGCCATTTCTGCTTTTGACTTTTCCTCTACAATGCATAGGAAGTAGTACATTTTTCAAGAAAACTAATGTTTTGAGAAAAAGTAATCAAACTGTTCAAAAAGAAACAAAATAGTAGCTGCAATTTGCTATGAAATGTAAAAAACACTCGCAGACAAAAATAAAGGTAGCCAGTTAACTTACTACATTTGAATCCGAAGGGGCAGCACTTGCTCTTTTTGTACAAAAGATGACAATTATGCCGTATAGGGACATCAATGACAGGGCACTCCTTTGAGACACATTGTATTTTTGGATTTTCTTTATTAATGCATCTGCAAACTTGACAACTGTCAGCAGTAATAATCTTGGATCCAACTGGATAAAATTTGTTTTCATATTTACAGCCTGAAATTAATATTATGAAAGAAATTTAATTTTTGACAACAGAAAGAACTACTTAGCCAACTTAGAAATTTGTACAGTTTTGATTATTCTTTTAATTTATTTCTTTAAATAGAAACTTTTCAACAGACAAATTTACTTTTGTAATAAAAAATATCATTAAATCATCTAGCTTACTGTTTAATGTCTTTCCTAACTAAAAAAAAGTCAGACTTTTTATTTTAGAAATTAAATACATGTACGTACCTGTTATTGGTTCCTCTGTTAATTTGTTATTGGAGCAAAGGAAGCTTTTAGGGCACCCACAATCATCCAATTTTGTAACTAGGCATTTCCTAGCATCATAGTGTTTTAAATATCTCCAGTTACAATCACAGTCATTTAGTATGTCTGGATTTATTAAATCTATTAAAAAACATAAAAAAAATTCATTGAATGCAACACTGCTGTAATAAGAAATAATGCTTTGACATAAATAATTACTGTTATTGAAGCACAACTATGTGTGCTGATAGACAAAATATTTTATTTACCGTTAATCTTCTTAGTATTTTTTACACAAGCTTAAATGCACTGGTTTAAACCATTAACGCCTAGCGTCCGTTTTTAGGGACGGTCAAAAAAGGGTCTGAATTTCCCCAAAATGAACATTTCAACCAAATAATAGTGTTCAATTAGTACCTTGGTATTATTTCAATTCGTTATTAACAGATTGTAGCACATAAATATTGTAAACGTGTGCTCTGTAGCAGTATTAGCTTAAGATCATTAATCAAACATATATATAATCATTCACATCTTCAAGGAAAACAAGCTAGGTTTTTCCAAAGTAATATCCCAGCTTCCCAGTTTATGCTTAATTGCTGAATATATATTCCTTCTTATAAATATGTCTTTTTAAAATTACTCTGGCAGCACACACACCAACAAACAAGTGCCCCCCCCTCCCCAGGCTACGTCTATGCCTGTCAAGGAATGGATATAGTATAAATTTCCTGCATCGCTGTTTTTGATTAAGCATCAGTTGCTGAATGATGTTGTTAATCATGATTTCATTAAATTTTTAGTTAAAATTGATAACTTAATGTTCCATTAGTAGTAATCAATCGTTCGTGTAATTATGCACACTTTTATGTCCTATGTTTTTAATTGTTGTTGAATCATGTTGGCCGGAACGATGACAGTCAACTTGCAAAGATATAAGAGCTGAAGAACAACCCTGATGAAAATTTTTATCTAAGAACGCTTTTTACTCTGAAATTTCTGTGAAATATTTGTTGCTCTAATATCTAAAAAAAAATATTGCATCGCACAAAAAATATGTAGTTCAAACCTGTAAAAATCAGTTGTGATTTTGAAAATATTTCTTTCAACTTCACTCTTCTCATTTTACTTACATGGGTGCAGCCATATTGTTTTTATCACGTGGTTTGCGTCAGCTGAGGTAAATATAGGCGGGAGAGCCAAATCTCAGAAAAAACGCATGCAAGAAAGCAATCGTACTGATTGTGTGACGTCATGCCTACGAAGCTGGTGGAAATGGAGAGTTTTTGCTGGGGGGGGGGGGGGGGGGGGGGGGGGGGGTGCGACACTTTGTCCTTTCAAATTTACTGTTTTTATCTACTCAACAGCCTTCTCTTTTGAGACACTATGGAGAATTGATACAACAAAGCAGGAAGAAGAATGCAAAAGTTTAACATTAGAGTGGTCTTATTATTTCTTCCATCTTACCGGAAAAAAACCCTACCAGCTTTTGGTTAAATACTTATAGGTCTCAAGGATAACAAATAGAGGGGGTATTTAAATGAAATATTCAATAATTTTCTCTACTTTTTCTACCTTAGTATTATGGGGGAAACACGGTCTTTATTCATTCCTCAAGGCACAGAACATTTTGTTACTCTTTAACATTTTAAAAATTTATTTTTCGTAATTTATATTTAAATTGAACAATTAACATAAATGGTAAATGCTAGTATTATAGTGAGTATAAAAAGTATTCATTCTTAGGCTACCATCATATATTATTGTTCATGTATAGGCACTCAGATACAACCTAAGAAAGAATGTATGTAAATGAGTGGAATATACATTAATTAAAAGTTGCCGAATTTATTCATGAGCACACAGTTAGAATTCACATGCTCAGGGTCGCGATTATTTTTATGATGTATTTTGTGGTTGTCTCAAAGTAGTTTGACCCTTTATAAGGTAATTAAATTTTACTTTTAAAAGGACCAAGGAGTGCACAGGGCACACCAGGCAGGCACGAATATGACTTTAATAAATTTTGTAATGTACTTTTTAGCTCTTATATTTTTGTTGCAGTTTGTCCTTTGTTGAAAGTGAATTCAATTTAAGTATCAAATAAAATTTTTTAAAGTGACTTTTTTTTTTTAAATCCCGGCGCATATATTTCAATGTTCACATAACATAAAAAAAAATCAAATCAAAAGCCAAAGGGTGTCCTCCCAGCCGTTGACCGTGAATACTTTGTATCACACAGGCTTGTAGCAAATTTATTGTGTTTAGGGTTCTGAAACCCTTCTCGTTATAATATCAAGAAAAACTAATAGACAGAGGTATTGCATTGGATCAGTTGGTAAGAAAGCAGGTATTAGACACCCTGGCAAATAAATTAGGCACTTTTTGCTTCTTCTCTGCACAAACTTAGCACTGAGACGTTGTTAATGCAAAATAAATCCTTTACACAATGACATAGATTAAATCTTCTTTGCATTGGATTTTTACATACACATTTTTCAACTTTGTATTTGTTACTATACGCCTTTCATTAGAGAATAATTTAGTAGATATCTAGTAGTAAAAAGTTTAAAATCCAAAGTATAAATAGTAAAAAAAAAATATACTTACCTCCTAAATTCTCCGTAGAATTTTCTAAAGGAGCAGACCCTAAAATCAGTAAATAAAATAATGCTAAAAAGATAAACAATTTTAGAAGTAAAGTTTGAAAATGTGAGATAATTTTACATCCCGTAATTCTGGGGGAAACATTTCATAAAAAATCCCGTGAGTAAAAGATATTCTCTCCAAATAGACCAAAGAGTTAAGAAATTTTTCCATCAACTTAGTTAAAACGCATGATTTATGTTCTGTGAGTTAATCTGAGCTCATATGGCCATGATCAATCATATTTATCTTTTGCCTAACGTTTTTTTCTCTGATGAATTTTATGGTTTGCTTTGTTTGTAAATTATAAAAAAAATTCTGTTGGTTAGCCCTTATTTTACAGTAACAATAATTAAATTTTGATATCATAATATAGTAGCTTGAATTTATCACTCATTCTTAGTTATATCACTCCCTCACTTAAGAGTAATATGAGGGAGTGATTGTGAGGGAATGATGAATTATAACAAAAAATTGCCATTTCCCTTTGAATAATTATCTGAATTAAGATAAGACTTAGTGGACTTTAACTAAACCTAAATACTTATACATCAATAGTAATAAGATTTTACTATTTATCTGTATTCAGTAGCGGCTGATAAGGGAGTAATGAGGTAAAAAAAACTTTCAGTCAAATTTATGTCAAAATTAACTTCTGAGAACGTTAGAACAAAAAATCAAGTTTCTTTTTTAATACGCTTTTACTATCAAGCAGTGAAAAACCACCTCTAAGCAAGAGCTAAGGCAGGAACGTGCAATACACCGCCAACTCGGCTATTTCGATCCATGGACTGATTTGTATGTATCTCTGAATAAAAGATAAAATTCACGTTCTTTGCAAATATAAAAGTAATATGTTTAATACTATTATTAATACTAAAGGCTAAACTACATTACATGTTGATGTAATATAAGTGCATGTAAATTTAGCGGATGTTCAATAATTATGATAATCAGAGGGAAATCAGTTTGAGTATCATCAAATTTTGTTTGATTAACTCTAAAAACGTATTTTTTAAGTTTCATAAACAATAATTTGATTATTTTTGATGCAATGTGCTGTGATGGCTACCAGAACAATCTGGTTTCATCAACTAACTTAATGTTTAAAAAAAAAACTTTCAGTCAAATTTATGTCAAAATTAACTTCTGAGACAAAATTCTACAGTAGCATTTAGAGGAACTCTGATAAGTCAGTAAGAGAGTGTAAGGCGAGGACAACATTCAATAATGATAATAAAGTCGATATTTTTTAATAATAAATTATAAGAATGTCATATTATTGTCCCATTTGAATATGAAAAATCAAATTATTAAGAAATAAATAATGCATTCATACTTTAATACTGCAAAAATTAGTTGAAACCTTGTGAGGGGGCAGTATATGTGGGAGTGAAAAATGAATATTTTTAACTACAGTACTAAATAAATTATAAATCTTCTAAATAATAAAAACTACCAAAATAACTTCTAAACATCATATAGCTATTAAAATTATTTTTAAAATAATGGTAATGTAAGGAGATATAGGCTTGGTACATTAATTTGGTCTCTTTTAAAGAGTCACCCAAAAATAGGTATTCGAGGCATAAAAGTTTCAGCAAGAGTATCAACAGTTAATATTTTTTTTAATGTTCAGATTTGCTATTCAGCGTGCTATATACAGTATCCATTGATTAAAATTCAGTGGTAAATTTGGTTTAAGCTCGAAATTTTTTTAACCCCCCTCCCCCCCCACTTTTTTTTTTTTTTGAACTACTTTTCCCAAAAAAAAAAAAAAAAAAACCAAGAACCCTTGAAGCTTAGTTCGATTGTTAGTGTTCAAATACTATTTCTTTGAGCTTGTTATACAGGGCACAGTCTTGCAATGATAAAGAAAATTCATTAAAAAATAAAAAATAATAATAATAAAAAAAACTTCAGGTGAAGATTCGTTTTAATATCTTTATTTTATCAAATTTTTTCCACAACCTCGAAACACTTCTGCTTGAGAATATTTTGTGTTTTTGAGAAGATTTTAACAACATCCAACTTCGCGCCAGGCACTAGCGCATCCAGAATTTGCTTACTACACCCTAAAAGGATTTGCTCATCAGTCGTTAAGCGGATATAAGCTGTCATATTGGCAATTTTGTTGTCAAAATCAAAATTTTTAAGCCATTAATCTCAAAACTCTCCTCACGCTGCTCCTGGTAGTGTTTTTCTCCTATTCCAGTTTTCTATGTTGGTACCTTTAACATATCTTCAGCTAATAATGTACCAATTACAATCGGGAAAAAATTGATGGGATAAGGATCAAATAAATAAACAAATAAAATTATTTATGAAATAATCTCAAACAGTTTTATTTTTAATAGAGTTTCTTAACAAATGCAAGCCGTTAAAAACTTGTTACATTTATAACATTTATTTTACCAAAAAAAAGAAAGGAAAAAAAACCGAGAAAATCATCGAGAAACTAAAAGTTTTTACTTTTTCTGCTGTATAAAATTAGGGTTTTCTCCTCTTTTTACAACAAGCAAATTCGTCAAATCCATCAGTTTCCTGTGAGAATTCAGTGTCAAGTACAGTGACGCTCCGTTTACTCGACAAGCAGATAACTGGACTACCCACGTAGGTCGACATTTATTTTCCATTGGTTAGTCCAATGTTAATTTCAATGTATGAAAACCTCTCTATCTTGGCAAATTAACAGGAACCTTAAAAAGACGACATCCACTTGCTATTTGAGTCCAATTTTGGATATCGATATTCTCTGGGTCAGTCAATTTATATTTTTTGCTAGAAACAACTCTTTTAGAGAATTGAAGGGCTTGAGAGATGAAGGGGTGAGGAAAAAAACCCTAATTTAAGAGTAATTGATGTTCAAAGTTTTATTGTTGCAGTTGCTGCAGCTTTTCTTTTTTGTGCTTTTATCGTTAAGTGAGCGCATGAAGTTTCTCTAATGGCATTTGGCATATACTTTTTGATGTACTAAGTTTTATTTGCTCACCTGTATCCATTACTTTTTACTGTCCAGACTGTATTTTCAAAAAATGTAACATAGCTCCTTCATCCTGAAAAAGTGTGAGCAAGGCTTTTCTCTTTTTTGAACTGATTGACGGGGAGTTTTTATCACCTTTAAAAAATTATGAATTTATTCCTAAAAGGTATTCAAAACTGTCTTTTTTGTGCACTTTTTAGAAAAAAAGAAAAAAGAAAGAAAAAATTATTTACTGGAATCCATTTTTACGATGTGAATGGAAAGCTCAGCAGATAAGCGATGCAGAGAACAACTTAAAAGTTGAAATAGTGGAACCTCGGTATGTTGACACCCGCTTAATTCGACATATTTTAATGTCCCCCTAGAGATGTCGAGTTGTCGACGTTCCACTGCATATTGGCGAACAGTTTCCTAAATGTTAACAAGCTGTTTTCTCAGTATTGGGGAAAACATTATTAGCCGCCGCAGTGGAAATATTGTCATCTTCTTTATTAGGTGTATCGCTGAGGTAAATTTTGGCTTTTTGCGGGAAACTTTTCTGCTTTTCCCAGACATATTATTGCTGAAATTTGACACACTAGGTGCCCATTATTTTCCAGACACGTTTCAGAGTTTTGCACGGTGCAGACATAAATGCAGATGTCCCAGTCGTTCTGACGCTCCCCTACGTAGCAATTTGGTATTCATATGCATCGTTTTTAACCTCTGAGGTTGACAATATGATCCTCTGTCTCATAAAACAGTTTTTATATTAATTCATTCATGAGCCTCTATGGTGGAATACAAAACTGATTTACGCAACTGTTTTGCATAAAGGTAACGAAAATAAAATGATATTTATAGCGAGGCAAAAATGCTTCATGTATTTAAAACGAGCAAGGTCAGGGATGAGAGAGAAAGAAAAAATAAACTGCAAACGATGGAATAAATACATTTATTAAACAGATCAGAAGAGTTGCAGAAGGAATTAAGTAGCTGAAAAGATGCGGAAGTAAATGAAACCATAAAAATTTTGTGGATGTCAGGAACTGCTCACTTCGTCTCGTTATGTTTTTGTAGCTTCTTGAAAGAAGAAAAAAGAAAGAAAAAAAAAGGAATCTCCGAAATGAACCACCTTAATATTCTACTTTAAAACCACTGGTGTTAAAACCGCAAAAAAAAAAAAAAAAAAAAAAAAGTAAAGCGTAAGATTGCATAATGCATAGCTGTTATGAGGAATTGCAAAATTTTTCGGTTTCTGTGAAAAAAGTTGTGAAAAAGCAGTCATTTTTTAAAAGAGAATAAGAAAATCTGTTTTTCATATAAAAGATGAAAATTCGTTGAATTACGTCAAAAAGGACGCCCCAATGAAAGACATCCCTAAAAATATCTTTTTCGGCAAATTTTGTTTGACGTTTCAGCGGCTCAGAGGACATTCTTGTAATATTGTGCTTTTCTTTTTTACTTCCTTTTAAGTAGGAAGGAAGTATTAAGATCGCGAAAAAAAAAAAACTCAAATTTCGGTCTTAATTTTGATTTTTCTCACCCCCGAATGAATGCTAAGTAGGTTTTTCTACCTGTCAGCACGATTAGAACCACGAATTTCGAAGTGAAACTGGTGGAAGGAAAGAAGGGGGGGGGGGACGAAAAATGAAAGCGAAATGTATTTATTTGGAATTTTCCGCAATGAGCATTGTTATCGACTGATCAGAGGTGAATCAGACATGAATTGCAAACGTCAACAAAAAGGAAAAAAAGATGAGAACAAAAAAAAAAAAAAAAAGGAATCTTTTTTAAAAGTCATAAAGCAGTATTGTGCAATGTGCATCACGTCGGTGTTAAAAGTGTTCGAGTATTTTTATAACTTTTCGCTTGGCAAATCATTTTCATGTTCCAAAAGCGTATCATTCAACTCAACATGGAAGGGAGCAGGCCAGTCATTCAGGCAATTGCCCTCCGCCCCCCCCCCCTCCCCAGTTTCCAGATTTTGGAAATAATGTAATTGTGCATTTGTGCAAGTAATTTGTTGTTCTTCTCTACAAAGTGCATTGAGTTTACAGTTTTTTGTACCCCCATCCCCCGGAAAGGTTTGAAATGACTAGTCTTCGGGAACGGTGGGGTAAACTTTTCAGAATTTAAAATTTTTCATGGAGTAGGAGGTAGGTATCGTGTGGTGCGCCACATTTTACAAAAGGGTGAACACACAGAAAGAAAGACAGAAAAAAATATATACTTTTAAAATCAGTCGCAAATTTACTAGAGCCGAACTCATCGTTAAAGTTAGAAATTGAACCAACTATCAATTTACTCTTTTACATATTTTTTTTTTTTTTTGAAAGGGGGCAGCTGCTCTCATTTGCCTTCCCCTTCTAAAAACGCTCATGCAATGTTTGTCGATTTTCAACCTCTGAGGAAAGTAGAAATATTCTTTTCTTTAAATCAGAGAGACGTCATTTTCAAGCGAAATCAAATGTCAAAATCGTGCACAATAGCCCTTTCACATGCTGACGAGAAAGTAAACATCTTGGAAGTCGTCCGTATCTAATCAAATCTTCTTCCCTTACACTTGGCTGTATTTTTCAAACAAGCTCATTTATCGTACGCTTGAATGGACTAACAGAAATAAACATCCGAACAGCATTGGGCAATATTTAGATTTTTCAGAATATTTGTCAATAAAATTGGAACGAAAATTGAGGTTGTGTGTTTGTGCACCACTTTTGGGGCTGTTCACAAATGGCGTCACGTTTTAAGGATGGAGGGGGTTGACCGTTCAGGACAAGAGGGAGGGGGTTGCACGTTGCAAGAATTGTGACATCACGCATTTTTCTGTGAAAATAAGTTCACAAAAAATATCGTGATTTGCAACAAATGGGGTTCGCCAAAAAATGTTAGAAAAAACAAAGTTTGACATCATTTCTACAGGGTTTTCTGTTTTTACTTGCATGTCCTTAATTTTTATATTCATCTTGTTTATTATAAGCGTTTGCTTTCCTTGTCTGCCAACAATGATAACGGTTCCGATCGCGTGAATAAAGGCTAAGCTGCATTTGCTGAAAAACGCTATAACTCGCGTTCTATAGAACATGGAAGATCCAATTACATCGTATCAGACGCAGAAAATTTTTCTCTTTCATTTGGTGCTATTTTTTAAGTTTTGAAGTATGTTTTCACTGCTAAAACAGCGAAAAAGCTTTCAAAGGCTTTTAATTAATATCTTCGTTTATTAATACCATCCGAAGACGCAACCTAGCTAAGGACACTCTCGATAAACTCCCCTTTCGAACAAAAAAAAAAATCAAAATCGGTCCATCCGTTTAGGCTGCAGAGTGCCACAGACAGATACACAGATACCCCCCTTCCTTTGTGCGTCGGAAGTTAAAAAGCTTGAAACAAAGAAAAAATATTCAGTCAAAAATTACGAAATGTAACTTTTTATACGGATTCCTGGGTGCCCTAACTTATATTTAGAGAAATCAAGATCATAAAACAATTTGAAGGAAAAAAGTTTGAGAATAGTGCGAATGATGCTAGTAGCTATTCCAACTTTTTTTTTATTATTATTACATTACTCGTATGGTGATTATTTATACAACAAGACCCACCTTATTTAGGCCGAAATTTATGTTTATGGTAAAGCAATAACTTCAGACAAGAAGATGACAGAATCTACGAATGAAATCGGATACCAATCGGTCACCGTCTTTCCTTTCAACGTCAGATCCCTCTCCGCAAGTACTTCCGCTGTCTCAGTCAATGTGACGGTGGTTTATGATGGTGTTATACGGTAGTTTTTGTTCCTGTTTGCGCTGTTAAACGTTGAACGCGTTTTAAATCACATGGGTCCCCCCCCATTTCGGTTACACCAGAGGTTCTCAAACTTTTTAACTCCGTGGACCCCTTGTCGAGTTTTTCTGTGACTCATGGACCCCCTACGTAAGGCTAGTTCCAAACAGTAAGGAACTATAATATTTGTAAATTGTTTCTAAACCGTGAATTTTTAAATTTAGTTCAAGACAGGGTTCGCCAAAGCGGGCCAGCCCGAAAAAACCTACCCGGGTTTTTTCGGGCGAGCCCACTTGAAAAAACCCACTTTGTCGGTAAAGTGGGTTTTTTCAAAATTTATTGCATATTGAAAACATTTATTTCAGAAACAAAATTAAATCTTACAAACATTTTGATACATACTAAGCCTATAAATTGGTATTGATAATTTTAGTTATAATATTTAGTTTGCCATAATCTTTAGTCTTTAGACATTTATTTACAACTGTTACAGACCTGAAACAAATGATTTTTGGAAGTGAATTTCAAACACTTATGACATTTTTCGCCATAATTTCTATCCAGTTCTCTGGAACAAAAGTTGCAATGTCGTTTTTTTTTTTTTTTTGGTATTCTGGGGCAGTGACCCCAAGGGTCTTGTGAGCAAAAGATGCAAATTCGGGAAAAATAAAATAAAATAATAGCATTATTTTGCATAAAATGCTAAAAGAATAAAAGTTACAAAATACCTTTAAAAACGAATAATTGATTAACAAGATAGATTAAACAGATTTTGTATTGGGGTCATATATGATCCCAAGGAACCCACGAGGGTTAAGCAACTACGAGTTCATTTCGAAACAACGAAATTTGGACTTCGATAATATTTTCTCCAATATGTGTCAGGTGAGAAAATTCTTAGTTTTTTCACATCTTTAGTTTAAAATGGACAAATCAAGTGTTTAAGTTTGAGAAGATTGGACAAAACTTGCAAATGCACTCTATAACAAAAAAAATCTACGCACCAAGAAGGAGTTGTCCGATTGAGAGTGCGTCGATTTTTTTTTATTACAGAGTGTAAATATCAAAGGAACTATTAATTGTAAAAACTTGTCTCGTTAAATACATAGCTAAATAGCGAAACAGGGCAACTATTCAAAATTGGTGGCAACAAATTATTATTCGCTATACTAACAGAAAAGTTTTTTTTCCCCCAAAATACAGTAGAGTTATGACAAATGCTCAGAAAATTGCAATAAAGTTTTGCCGGAAAAGATAATTGGAACAAAATACAGTCGACGCTCGATATAACGACCGTCTCCGTCCTACAGAAAACGGTCTTAATAACGAGTGGTCAGGTCACTATAAGAGGTAGAACATAGAGTATATTGGGATACAGTTGGGGATTTTCTCACCGATTGTTATATTGGGATGGTCTTATAACGTGTGGTCGTTATAACGAGCGTCGACTGTATTCCTAACAATATAACATTTGTAATTGAAGTTGAAAATAACTTTTACCAAAGGGCAAGTGAGTGATCAAGGAAGTGGACGGAATAAATACGTGGTGCACATGATACGTGGTGCACGGAAATGCGATTCATCACACCATCATTGACGAAAATATTATTTCGTATTTCTTTCGGCTGTTTTATTTATTGATATTATTCTTATTGATCTGCTTAAAGATATTTTTTTTTCATCAAAAAACTGTCTCATCGAAAAAGAAACGCATTAAAGCAACAAAGCACATCTAATAATAAGTGAAGTTGAAATCTCTTAAATTAAAAACTATTTATTATTGATAACTGATACCGAAAACACCGGTATTTTACCTCAGCTCATCACCGATATCGATCATCAGTTGCAAGTGCAATCACATTTTTCAACATTTATATTGGGAAAGGAAATGACTACTCATTAGTTTCGAGATGGATTGCTGGTGGGCCCCAGAGCCCAATATCGATGAGCTCCACCGCATACTTTTTTAATTTCTAAAATTTCGTTGAATAAGAAGTGACGGAGCTGAACTCCCGTAAGCTCCCATGCAAATGAAGTCCTAAAGCTCTGACCATGACTTAAAAAACTCCAGGAATTACCACTAATTTATTCCCCCCCCCCTTTCAGTCCCAAACAACTCAAATTAGTTTGAGCTAGACGAGTCAGAGCCAGTACTCTACTACTAAGCATTCGAAGAAGTCAGACTAAACTCATCTGAAATGGTCTGAATCAGTGACGTACATACACCCCTGCAGTGCGGAGGTGGGGGTGCACGACGTTTAAGGGCGCACGGTCCAGGAAAATAACACTTTGAGTTACACGGGGGAAATATTTTTTGCTTAAAAGGGGTGTTGGGGGGCATACCGACTGTTTCTTCTCTCAAATTTTTAGTTTTAATTTTAGTGGCTGCTTTAGAATTAATCAAAATTTAAAGAGATAATTAGATCAACTGACATTTTTGACTGTTGTCATCAAGAAATCACATATTTATTTCATTTCATACTTTTTAATGCGAATCAAGTTGATAGAAATAGCCATTATATTTCTTAACTCATTCTTAAACGATCGGTTTCGTATACGTTTTCAATTTCGATATTCTCTAGATTTATATTCCTATCATTCAATCTTTTAAATACTCTCCCTGAGGACCCTTCACAGGTAATTTTTCGATAAGTTCTAAAAATGTAATTTTGTACGAGTTTGAATGAAGATGTAGGAAGAAGCTTTGGGGAATTTCCCGCAATTGTTTCGGAATTTAAGTCCAAATCCTTAAGAGAGAAAAAAAAAATTTAAAACAAGTACACATAGTAAAAAGCAAATAAGAAAAATCAATAGCCCCTCTCCTGAAAAATTTCTGAATCTACCCTTATGAATTTATCGTTCTTGAGGTTTCAAATCGCCCCTTTGGATGAGATCGCCTACAGGTTGGACACCACTGGTCCTGTTCCAGGGAACGCTCCCAACTTCAATTTTTGAGAAGGCGAAATTCTCAATTCGCAGAATGGAACTGCAATTTTTGCCGAATGATAAAAAACGGTTATGCACACATCAGAAGGAAGATTCGGGCATTTAGAAATTGCAGAATTGCAATAATGTCCAAAAATTTGCCGAATCCTAAGACAAAAATTGCCGGATAAGGATTTTTTTTTCGGGGAGACCTCTAGTGACCTTCATCGAGGTGCCCCTGTCTGAGTCGAGACTAGACAAAAAGACCGAAGTTCGAGACAAACAGCACAATTTCTTCGGAATGCTATTGTCTCTTCTCATCATAATGTAAATTGTACAATTACGCTCTTCTGTTTGACAGATCCATGGCTCCACTTTTAATAGCGTGTGCCAATTACGTATTGCAGGCATATCATCTTGGATTGCTATCACGTGGATCGCCTTCTAAATTATTACCCCACCATGTCGGCGGGAGGTTTTATTGGAAGACGTGGAGAAATGTTTCCGTGATCCCTTTCATCAGCGTTGGACTCGCTGTGGGGCAGCCGCGGCCATTGCCATAATGAAGGACATTGATCTCAAAAATTTACATCACGATTGCTCATTAAAATTTTGATATTCCCCCCCCCCCTCTTTTGTAATGATGGCGAAGAAGACATGCAAAACACGTTTGTAATTAGTTCAGTTAGTAAACAAAGCTAAGCTTTCATGAATCTGCTTCTGTTGAAAACTTAACCGTGAGCATACTTTCGTACCAATTACTGTCTTCTGTTTATTCCACAGAAAGAGAAAATTGATTAACACTAGTTGCAAAGTCGATGGCTTATTTATTACCAGGGGGAAACTCCATGGTATTAGACGCATCAGTTGTTAGTTCAGATCCGTGTTTATAATTACGTAAGCTTTATGAAGCGTATTGTGAAGGCACATTCATACTTTCATTATGAAGAACAAACACATTTCCATCAACAATATTAAAATGTTTGCTTTTGCTACAGTCAGACACATCTTAGAAGATTAGCTAACTATTGAAAATAAAAACATGATTTAAATAATGTTTCTGGAAACCATCAAAATTTAATTGTATCTTTTAGAAGTAGAGTCAATGTTCTTCACAAAGTTCATGCAATGACGCTACAATCGCAATTGGAATCTTTGCAAGTTGCTTACTCAACAAATCATATATCTACTAGCTGCCAGGGCAGCTAGATTAGCTTCCTGCAGCATGTTGATGCATAACGTCCCCCTTCTCTAATTTTTACCTCATTCTGAAGTTATATTATTTGATGTAATTTAATGTTCATTCGATTTCAAGACATACCACGCACGTGGCCCGGCGTTGCACGGGCACTTTGTGCCCTGAAAGTAGTGAGGAAAATTTCAAGAAACTACTCCCTGCCAAGGCAGCTCGCTAACAGGCGCTTCACGCCTTTATTTTTTTCCTATATAAAAAAATCATTCGAATTATTGAGATGCTTCGCGTCTTCAAGATGGTGAGGAAAGTTTCAGTAAGTTCAGCTCGCTCAAAGGAAAAAAGCAGACATAGATACTCAGTTTTTAATATAAGTAGATGGCTTTTCAACAAATGAATGTTTCAAAATATTACAAGTAGCTAGCGATAAAAATACTATGTAAGTGGCCCGCTTATGAGTTTCGTGTTTGATTTAGTTAAGCCTTCATTCAAAATTCTCATTATCATTGTTATCACTGTTTCATAGCAACCACGTTTCAACAATGGATTTCATATTTAATTATTTATTAGGTTTATTTGCTTTAAATTTGACTACTTATTAATTGATATCTTCGCTAATTAAAATCGTATAATTATATAAATTGAAACTAATGAAGCCTGAAAAATTACCTATCTATCGGTACCTGGTTCGACTTTCAGTTCATTGGCGTTCAGGAGAAAGAAGCGTGACATAGAAAGATAGATACTCAGTTTTTAATATAAGTAGATTAAAATGGAACTGTCCCAAGTGCCGAAACGCACCAGAGTGCCGTTCCGGTGGTGCTTTTCTGGAAAGTAAATCTTCCTCATTTGTAAGAATCTGAAAATTTTAAGAATGCACCCCACCCAGGGTTTGAAAAAACACGGGTTTCTTTTTTTTTAAGTCCAGTCCGCCTGGGTTTTTGATAAAAAAACCAGGGTTCGCCAAAGCGGGTCCACTTGAAAAAACCCACTATGTCGGTAAAGTGGTTTTTTTCAAAATTTACTGCATATTGTAAACCTTTATTTTGGAACCAAATTAAAAATAAAGAATATTTTAATCAATACTAAGCCTAGAAATTGGTATTGATCTATTTAGTTGTATTATTTAGTTTGTTAGAATACTTAATCTAAATTGTATCTGTTCCAAAAATTGCCAACTTCCTTTCCTGACAACTTATTCGGTATTAGAAATAAAACTACACCTGAATTTCCCACTATGTTTTTTTTAACTTAGAGATCAAAATAAGATTTTATTATTCCAATTTATAAGTTCAGTTCCAATGTCAATTTAAAATATAACATCAATATCAAATATTCAATGTTACAATGCTGTTTCCAAAATTGCTAAATAAGATTCTTTTTAGGAGGTCACAGTGACCTCTTTTCAGGATTCCTCTGCTTGTATGAAAAGTAAAAATAAAAATAGCTGCACAATGAAGCAAATGCACCCACAGCTGCACAAAGTTTGAATAGAGAATGATATCAAAATGAGTTTTGAAAAAACACGAAAAAGCCCGGGTTTTTTCCTTAAAAACCCAGGTGGGCTGGGTTTTTTCAAAAAAACCTCGGCTTTTTTCGAGTTTTTTTAAGAATCATTTTAGTATCATGCTCTATTCGAACATTGTATACCTACTTTTATGTTTCCTAGAATCAGGGGAGCCCTGAAGAGAGGTCACTGTGACCTCCTAAAAAACTTATAATTTTTGCCTTTTTTATCTTTTAAGTATTTAAAAAAAAGTACATAATGTGAAATTCACATATAGTTTTATTTTTAATACCTAATATGTTGTCAGGAGAGGAAGATGGCAAATTTTTGGACCAGGCACTGACCAAGATTAAATAATTGTAACAAACTAAATATTATAGCTAAATGGATTAATCAATACAGTCGACGCTCGTTATAACGACCACACGTTATAAAGACCATCCTAATATAACGATCGGTGAGAAAATCCCCAACTGTATCCCAATATAATCTATGTTCTACCTCTTATAGTGACAACTCGTTATAAAGACCGTTTTCTGTAGGACGGAGACGGTCGTTATATCGAGCGTCGACTGTACCAATGTCTAAACTTAGTATTGATCAAAATATTTGTAATATTTATTTGCTTATTAAATAAATGCTCGCAAAATGCAGTAAATTTTGAAAATACCCACTTCACCGACATAGTGGATTTTTTCAAGTTGGCCCGCCCGAAACAACCCGGGAGGGCTGGGCTCGCTTTGGCGAACCCTGACTAAACCCCATTGATGGTACAAATTTTTTTCCACCGTAAGGTACCTTTTGTAGAATTTTTCTAAAGTAGGTTAAAGTCCGTGTTTCAATGGCGTAGGAAGAGGAGTAGTCTCCAGGACTGGACAACTCCCTCCAAGCCCGAAATTAAATTTCTATGTTGAAAATTTAAGCTATTTTCTTCGATTTGAAAGTTATTTTTCATCATCTGATCTATTTTATGCATGACGCTATCCAGCACGAATGCTTTGCACTGCTCAGCTTGTAACGCTGAATTCAAAACAAACAGGCGAACTTTACTTTAAAGTTCCTTAAAATCTACATCAGGTTACTGGACAACAGATCCTAAAAAGTATCATCACAATATGGTCAACAGTTCCTTAAAAATCCGCAAAATAAAATAACAAAAGCCCTACAAATTCAAATTTAAACAAGCCATATAATCAGTTAAATGATATTGGCAATATTTTGCAAGCTGCGTCGCAACTTCTATTATGAATCTCTGTAAAACTATTTTTCCTGCATCGGTTCGGAATTCACGCAGGAAAGAAAACTCCCCAGGGGGTGAAATTTAAAAATACTGTTAATGCTCATCATATCGCGCTCGCCGGGAGACAAAAAAAGCGTCTATCCAGAAACGCAAAAACCGAATTCATAAAAAGTGATGATTTATGAAACGAACAAATTAATGGCGTGCATTTACTTAAAGATTTAGTTATTATCATATTTAAGACGCTTTCCTTAATCAGAACAAAAGGAGATCAATTTTCCAATTTTTCTTTAAAAATAAAAAATAAAAAGAAATAACAAAAGGAAAGAAAAGGAAATCAGTAAACATCTATGTATTTTTATTATTTTATGGTAGAATACGAATCGAAAGGCAGCTTAATATGCAACGAATTAAATGTACAGAAAATTTGCCAGTTTTGTTCTTTGATTTAAAAGAGGGGAAAATATTTGTTCTGAATAATATACTTTTTTTTTCCTGCGATTTCCAATGAAAAGAAACATTTAAAGAAAGAAAATCAATAAAATTTTTGGGGGGACAAAGGAAAAGCGCGATATATGTCAATGATAGATAACGAGGGGTTACTGTGTTCTGCTTTCTCGAAGGCAATTTTCAATTGCGTTTTTGCTCCTTTCGCTCGTTCCATGCTGTGTTTGTTGTTGCAATTTCAGACTTCAGACAAAAAAAAAAAAAAAAAACTCTCTCTCTCACTTTTTTTTTTTTTGAATCGGTGAATGATACTTTCTATATCTGAAAACTTCATAGAGATGGGAATGTATCTAAATATTCCTAAAATAAATAAACAAAATGAACAAAAGGGTCTGAATAATTCCTATTAAAATCTTATGCGAGTCAAGAAATATAGTTTCTGCCGCGCATTCTTGACTGTACGCATCCATATCTATTTTATTGTAGTTATTAAAATGGGTTAATTTTACTTAACAGAAGCCTAAGTTACATGGTGTCCATAGGAGTTTTTTCTTTAGCCAAAAAGAAAAAGCTGGATATTTTGCTAGCTCAAGGAGCACGTAATGGGTGATGTAACGAACATAAATTAAACGAATAAAATAATAACGAATAAAAATTATTTCAGTGCTTACTTTTCCATCCTTTTTCTTGCCTCTGAAAATGAAGCTAAACTAGACAAATTGTTCAAATAAACAGATGAATAAATAAATAGTAATCAGTACTCAATAGAAACCATAATGAACGGATGTAGAAAGGCCAGTAAAATTGTTGCTTAGAATTACACCATTAAATTCAAACTTAGATATATCGTATAGAAAGTGTAAAGACATTTTTAAAAAAGTTGCTTTTTAAATTTAATTAGTTATCATATTTTAGCGATAAATTTGTCTTATCAATTGTTCTTTTAGATTGAAAATATAATTTAAAACATTTCTAATATTTTCTGATGAAACAAAAAATTTGGCATAAAATGCAAGAATTTCACTTGAATGGAAAACTTACCAGTTTTTATCTTATTAATAAATTATAGTCAAAAATAATTAAATTATAGTTTAGAAAAACTAAGTTTTTAGAGTTAATCAAACTGACATGTACCATATACTTATAATACATTCAAATGAAACATAGTTTAGCCTTTACTGTTTATAATAGTATTAAATATATTACTTTTATATTTGCAAAGAACGTGAATTTAATCTTTTATTCAGAGTTACATACTGACTAACAAACCCACATGTGAAACGAATAAAAGCGTATTAAAAACTAAAAAATACGCTTTTAAAGTTATCAAACTAAAAAGAAGAAAAAATCTGAACATAAGAATAAAATTAGTGAGGAGAAAATGTCACTGTTCTAAAAACGTGCACTGTTTCAAGGGGTGCTATGTATGACATTTTAAAACTAATTTTGCATTTCGGAACGAAACTAGTATGTAGTTGATATCGAGTACACAACGCTTTTAGAACAATGAGATTAATTTTCCCGGCACTAATTTTATTATAGTAAGATTTATTTATTCTCAAATTAGTTTGATCAACTCTAAAAACGTATTTTTTAGTTTTTTTTAAACTATAATTTATTTTTAACTTTTTAGTTCAATTTTCTATTATTTTTCTAATCTTTCTAAAATTGCACGTAAATTTGTGGTCCAATTATTAATTCTTAATTTAATAACTGTGTCGTGTCTCCTTGTTTCTAGTTTCTTTACAAATACTACAGTAATATACTTAATGCTATATCATTAATACTAAAGATTAAACTATGTTTCATGATACTCTGATTTCCCTCTGATGTTCAAAACTATTGCATATCCGCAAAGTTTACATGCACTTGTAATACATCAACATGTAATATAGTTTAGCCTTTAGTAGTAACAAAATAGTATTAAATAGGGATGCACCGAGTACTCGGTAAATATTCGGTACTCGGCTTACTCGGCCAATTTGCCGAGTACTCGGCCGATATCGAGTAGTTGTAGAAAATTGAATAGTTCAAGACACATTTTTCAAGAAGTTAGTTTAATGAAATCTGGAAATGCTAACTCTTATTAATATAGCAGGTTGAAGCTACTGCTTCTGGTTTCTGAAAAAGTAATATAAACTCTTCTCTATTGTTCATTGGAGGAACAAATTATGGGTATACTGCCGGTATACGCCCAAAATGTCGCGGCCGAAATGTCGCGGCCAAAATGTCGCCGAGCCAAAATGTCGCGGGCTAAAATGTCGCGGGCAAAAATGTCGCCGGTCCAAAATGTCGCCGAGCCAAAATGTCGCTGGCCAAAATGTCGCCGGTCCAAAATGTCGCGGGCTAAAATGTCGCGGGCAAAAATGTCGCCGGTCCAAAATGTCGCCGAGTCAAAATGTCGCGGGCTAAAATGTCGCGGGCCAAAATGTCGCCGGTCCAAAACGTCGCCGAGCCAAAATGTCGCGGGCCAAAATGTCGCCGGTCCAAAATGTCGCCGAGCCAAAATGTCGCGGGCTAAAATGTCGCCGGTCAAAAATGTCGCCGGGCCAAAATGTCGCCGGTCAAAAATGTCGCCGATCAAAAATGTCGCCGGTCCAAAATGTCGCCGGTCCAAAATGTCGCAGGTCAAAAATGTCGCCGATCAAAAATGTCGTGGGCCAAAATGTCGCCAGTTCAAATGTCGTCAGACAAAAATGTAGAAGGTCCGATATTGATACAGTTAGTATCAAAAATTAAAATATATGAAAAGGCTTTTTTACACCGAATTAGCAAAAAATTGCAATTGCTGTTGATGAACGTGTGCGTTAACGATAGTATGGACTAAAATTTTTGAAAATACTAAAAAAAATTTACCCTTTCGGCTTGTAACTGTTTCGAGCGCTTTCCAAGAAACAAATAGTTTTCAAACAAGCGTACGTTATTTATTTACAATAGCTTATTTCACCGTAACTCGCTATCTACCAACTTAAAAACGAATAGATTAGCAGCTTAAGCCAAGTTTAATTGATATCAAAAGGAAAATTTGTGTGTTAAAAAAGAAGTTGAAGAACAGTGAAATGAATAAGACAGATATACAATGTTTGAAACTTGGTCTCTGTTAAAATTTCTTACATGATCGAAAGCAAGTCTATATTATTTAAATAATAGAGGTCTTTTTATTTTCTTCTTCATAAAATGTGTAAAAGAAAGTATTGGATCAGTGAAAAATTGTCAATTTGGAAGAATTTACACTTCTGACGTGTGAGGAATTCAATTTTATCGTTTATTTTTTTAAGGGAAAATGTGTAAGTGTGTATCTGCGTGACCCATTTTTTGGGGGCGACTCTACCACAAAACTTAGTGCGTGAATTAGAATGAAATTTGGTACATACATGTACCAACCAATATGTGATTCAGTGCTGATTGGTTTTTGCCGCCAGTTCTTCCAAGTTTTTACATGCAAGAATGTAATGGAACGTTTTCAGCATAGCGTGATTAATGTCTGAAGAAGGTTCAAACGAAATAAAATAAAAATTGGCCCATAGGAAGCCTTCAGAAGATACGCCACATCATCGAGGAAGCAGAGCAATTGAACTTTTTATTTTTCATTATTTGTGAGTGATGTATATCAAGAAGTAATGCAAGTATTCAGACAAAATTTTGTTTGTAGAATGGTCTTAAAGGGAGAGATGCTTATTCATTTCTGGCGTTAATCAGCTCAGACATGATTCTGTACCTTCGTTACAATCAGTATTTAAATGTGGAGTTGAATATAATACCATTTTTTCTCTTGACATTTCACCTCCCCTTCCACCACTCAGTTGTTACAAAGAAAGCAATAATTCCATGAACTAATTTGATTTCAAACGTCCCCAAACAACCCTTAAAGAAAATGTTCTATAAGAAAATTGCCGGCTACGCGGTGATTAAACGGTATTCCGTTTTTGCAAAAAAAAAATGCCTTTACAGCAAATTTATTTGTTTAATTTCTTTGTGTGAAAAAAAAAGAAATAATCCTAAATATAGTTTAAAAAAACTAAAAAATACGCTTTTAGAGTAAATCAAATTCAAAAGAAGATTTTGAAAACTGTTGAATATCCGCTAAGTTTACATGCACTTATAGTATGCATTTTGTGGACGATCGATGCCCAACTCAGAACTAATGTCAAATGCACTTATTATACATCAACATGCAATATAGTTTAGCCTTTAGTAATAATAATGGTATTAAACATATTACTTTTATACGTTTGTAAAGAACGTGAATTTTATTTTTGACTCAGAGTTACATACATACAAACGAACAAACAAAAAAACCTACTTGTGAAACTAGTAAAAGCGTATTAAAAAAGGAAGAAATTTAGCGTCTCTGGGCCCTAAGTACAGCCCTGAAAAAACTATGGCATTATTTTGGTACTGAAATAATTTAAGCTTTAGAAGAAATCAATTTAGTTACATTTTTGTTAATAACTTAAGCTAATTTTCTAAGCTGCTACGTTTAAAAAAAGTTACTAAACAGGTGTATTTATCATATCGTGACAAGCTTATTAGTAAAATTGAGTTACATAATTAAGCTGCATTGAATTTGTGAATTACTGGAAACATTCAATCTGTATTATACACTTACGTCATTTTGGAACGGATATATTTTGGACCGGCGACATTTTTGACCGGTGACATTCTGTACCGGCGACATTTTTGACCGGCGACATTCTGGACCGGCGATATTTTGGACCGGCGACATTTTAGACCGGCGACATTTTTGATCGGCGACATTTTTGACCGGCGACATTTTTGATCGGCGACATTCTGGCCCGGCGACATTTTTGACCGGCGACATTTTGACCACGCGACATTTTGGCCCACGACATTTTGGACCGGCGACATTTTGGCCCGCGACATTTTGGCTCGGCGACATTTTGGACCGGCGACATTTTGGACCGGCGACATTTTAGCCCGCGACATTTTGGCTCGGCGACATTTTGGACCGGCGACATTTTGGCCCGCGACATTTTGGCTCGGCGATATTTTCGACCGGCGACATTTTGGCCCGCGACATTTTGGCTCGGCGACATTTTGGACCGGCGACATTTTGGCCCGCGACATTTTAGCCCGCGACATTTTGGCCGCGACATTTTGGCCCGCGACATTTCGGCCGCGACATTTTGACCCCAAACCATACTGCCATCCAGTGAGAAATTTTCAAGCCAATTTTGAAAATATTGAAGTTTGTAATGCTCCAATAGAGTAAATCTTTATTTTAATATTCCCAAAAGCTTTTAAAAATTATTCAAGTTTAGAAAATTAGAACTAATTAATAATAGATTAATATAATTCCAACTTAATTGATACTTTATATTTATTCACTAGCCGGGTACCCGGCCCTGCCCGGGTTTTGGCCGGGTATGGTGTTTTAGTGATACTCGTTCATGAATTTTTCAACATTAAAGTGCATATCTATACACACAATGGCTACTTCTGTAAACAATGGCAATTTTTTCTGACTGGACAAACTAAAAATCTGTATTACACACCTTAAATACAAATGCAAGCTACAAATAATGTTTAGGTAAATCGGAAATCTTATAAGCTTGGTACAGGGTGCGGCGGAGAAACTTGCAGACTTGAAAAGTCAACTAAGGGAAAAGTACATCATGTATCAGTTTACTACTTTTTATAAGATATGGTACCTATTCTGAATTTTTATATTACTTAGATTTAAAAACTACATCGGGAAGAATGACGGCCCCTGTTAATGATGCACTCTTGTACCCTAGATTTGTTGCACTCTTTCGAGCATATCGACTGATGGGATGTTGGTGATAGCAAGCCGGATGTTGTTCTGCAGGCGTTGCACAATCCGGGGCTTGTCGTTGTAAACGATCGATTTGAGATACCCCCATAAAAAATAGTCACAGAGTGTCAAATCGGAAGAGCGGGCCGGCCACGGTACGTCACCTTTCAAAGAGGCGTTATTACTCAACTGGAGAGCGCAAAAACGACTCCCTCATTTTTTCAACGTTTTCTAGGATTCTGGAAATCCGTTGACCTCCTGGGCCTCTGATTGCCACACTCACTTTCCCTGAATGTTTTCACCCACAAAACAGAAGATTCCCTGCCAGGAATGGGAACAACGGGCTGAATTTTGAACTGAGTTCGGAAGGCACGTTGAGTGGCGACCACCGAAAGATTATTTGAAAAGTAAGACTCGGCGGCGAACGCTCGTTGCTCCTTTGTCCAATGCATGGCGACAACTAAACTATGAGATAACAAAACTTCAGGACCCTCTCTTTAAAATGAGACTCTTCCCACTCCTTGCTAATTAGCATCGGATGAATCCGGCGATAAATTATTAAATCTGGCAACCCACAGAATTATCATTGTATGATTGGATTATTTGGCGATTTTAAGCTAAATTATTGCAACCCTACTACATTATTAAGCTACAGTCTGAAAAAAATCGCCAAACCCGGACCCTAAAGTAGGATTTTACCTTAGCATCCAATTTAAATCAGCAAGTTTCTCTGCCACACCCTGTAAATTAAAATAAATATCTTTTTACAATATCAATCGCACTGGAGTCAAGTATTTTCAAACATTACACGTAAAATAAGTCCCATCATTAGTTTATATCCTTGTGACTACATTGGTGAAAACATCTTATGTACCTAACTTGGAAATTTTTTGACTATAAACATTTTCTGTTCTCTAACTATTGCCAAAATCAATTCTCTTTTTATTTAATCCGTTAGCGATTATTGGCATAAATGAATCTAAAAATCCTAAGAAAGCTATAAATTTCATACTTACTCCAGAGAAGCCTTGGTTCACATTTTCATCACGATTACTATTAATATTATTGTTACCAGGCAACCAAATTTTTGCAACAATGCACTGAAAATTTAATCATTTAATGGGGAAACTACATGAAATTTACTATTTTCCATAATAACTTTTTTAAACTAAGCTTTTTAGAAATAAATTATAGCTTATCCTGCTCTCTGTTACTGTAGCTATCTAACGGTGCAAAAATGGTTAAAATCGGTCCAGTAGTTTGGAAGATTACCCCGGACATACGGTTTCAGAAGTAGTCTTTTATGTATATAGATTTAATGTAATTTCATTTTAAAAATAATTTTTTTTCTAAAATTTTGACAAAATAAATAAAATATTTTAAACAATGCATAAGTTAAATTCAGTGGGATTTTTGTTCTAAGAACTATCATATGGAGGTCTATTCTAATGATCAGTTCATATGTCAGGGTTCGAATTTACTGCTGGTTCATTGGTTCCAGACCAGTAAAACTCGACTCGAATCACCATAAAAATAATAAACAATCCAAGGACCACCATTTTTTTAAAGCAAAAAAAATGTGGTTAATGATTTAAGGTGGACCAGTGATGTCTGTTAACCAGTATATATTCCTGTTCACTGATCGAGAAGACCAGTAAAATTTTGTAATGATTTCTAACACTGTACCGCTGTATGTCAATGATTTTTTAAAAAACAATTGGTACTCGGTACTCGGCCGAGCAGTGAAAGGCCGAGTACTGGGTACTCGGCTACTCGGCCAAAGTGCTACTCGGTGCATCCCTAGTATTAAATATATTACTTTTATATTTGTGAAGAACGTGAATTTTATCTTTTACTCAGAGTTACAAACAAACAAGTAAGCAAACCCACATGTGAAACAAAAAAACCGTCTTAAAAAATAAACGACTTCTACTGCGAAATAAAACATTTTTGGAGAAACTTCCCCGAATTAAAAACCAATGTGTTTTTTCTTCTTTTTAAATTTTCGAGATACAATGGAAAAGTGAGAAATAACAAGGTGAGATGAAAAGAGGTATTTCTAACAAAATTGACACTTGAAGCTCTCAGCACCGAGTATTAACTAATGTTGGAAATGGCCGGATTGCGCATGGGACGTGGGGTATGGGAAGTGGGGGCATGGCGCAGACAGCGCACTGAAATTTTTAGGGGGTGGTAGTTTGAAGTATCTTAAGGCCGGAATTCGAGTGAAACACGGACGATCGCAATTCACCATTGCAATCGTAAATTCCCAAATTTGGATTCAAGTGAAACGTTACATTCGCTACGAGATGCTATTCTATCGTAATTCGACTTCCAGTAGCGATTGCAATTCTTCGAGGCGATCGCAATAGAACAAAATTGCAATCGCTACTTCAAGTCGAATTACATTAGAATCGCATCTCGTAGCGATTGTAACGTTTCACTTGAATCCAAATTTGGGAATATGCGATTGTATTGGTGAGTTGCGATCGCCCGTGTTTCACTTGAATTCCTGCCTAAGTCTCTTTAATTACGGTGGAACATCGTTCTTAGGGGGGGGGGAGCATGGTGATTCATAGAAGGTTAGGGGATGCGCCCTAAACTTTTGATGAATTCTCTTTGTGATTAGTTAAATTTAATTTGGTTCTTTTTATTTCTTTGATTCTTTATTTAATGTTTTTCTGTCTTTTTCTTTTCATCAAAAGTAACTAAGCGAAAGGCAACATGTCGAGCATAAATATTTTGAAACGATATTGTTTAATATTTTAAATTTGAAAAAAATATTCATATACGGAAAACAGAATCTCACTAGATCATGTGTGCAACATGATTATTGACATTTCGGATCAAAAATATAATTATCATTGGAACTAAAAAAAAAGTACTTACTGCAACAGGCGGAAACTGTGAATAAGACAAATAAAGCACGTGTAATTAGATTATCCATGGAAGACAGCAAAATGTAGAACCGACTTGCAAAAAACAAACTTTCCCTGCTAAAATGTCAGAATTAAGACAATAAAAACATTCCCATGCCTATCGCAGCGGAGAAATATTTCACGTTCGACTGAGTCAAGTATAACAAATGTTCTCCTCTGACGCAAGCCAGCAACTATCAACACACGCCTAAATGGCAATTTCCTGTTCGTTTCCACTTTCCATCACCACTGCTGGACGGCAAAAAAGAGTCTGTTGGCGACTTTCTGGGTTACCATCAGCGATTATTTCGAGCCAGCCAAGGTCAAGACGTAATTGATGTGATCGCGTAATGAAGAAATGGCTAATTGGGTATTGGAATAATGGCGCGATTCGATTTTAAGATTTTGATTGATTGCAATATTGGATTCCTTTGAGTTGTGCTGCTTTGGGATGTTGGGGAGGGGATGTTGTTGTAGGTTTTTAAAAGTGAAAATTGTTGTTTTCATTTTTATTTTATTTTACTTTTTCTGATGTGTGGGGAAAACCGCAGTTGATTGGCAGGTTTATCTTCAAAACCTTGACATTATGCTTATGTAACAAAAATAGAAAATATTATGAAGAGCAGTGGCGGAGCAACATCATAATTCAGAGCAAGCGAGTGAATTTTGTGAATCGAATCCCCCTCCCTTTCTCCATCCGGTTAAAAATGGCTGTTCAAGAAAAGAAAACTATAATCGCATTTTCCCAGAAAAGTCACCCTTATCAAATCCACTGATCAATCAACTTCGTGTCTGGCGTTTCAAAATTAACTTTCAGTTTTTTACTCTGTTTTTTCTGTGGAGCGGACCTATAAGCAGACGCGGATGCAGGGGGGGGGGGTCATGGGGATCACGACCCCTTCCTTAAGAGACCAAATATAGCCTGAAACTGCATTTTTAGGACTTTTATTTCGAAAAAATTAGTAAATACCCCTCGTTTTAGCACAAAATTTGTAATTTGACTCAGGGACGTCATTTCGAATTTTTCCGGGGGGGGGACAAGGGTGCATACACAATGCAAAATTTACCAAAGAGTGGCAAAAACCACGTCCACTTATATGCCATTACATTGAGTTCCCAAAGTCGGGGGGGGGGCAATTGACCCCCCTGCCCCCCTAAATGACGGGCCTGCTTTGACCCCTTCCTTTGGGAAAATGACCACTGCCTGAACCAGAAGCTGGATCCGCCCTTGCCTATAAGTAACGTAAAAATAATACGTAAAAGTGTACTTAAACTTGTCATCTTCTGGCAAACTAGTAATGTTTTTAAATTTCCTTAATTCACAAATTTTTCTATCTGAACATTTATGACTTTATATAATTGAGCTTGAGTGTAAAGGGTGACTAAGTGTACCCAAGGGGAGGTGCACAACTAGACTATGCTCAGATCCTGCATACCAAACTAGAAGCTGAGTTTTTGAGCTATGCGACACACATACATACGCACATACAACGCACATACATACGTACATACAGACGTCATGAGAAAACTCGTCGTAATTAACTCGGGGGTAGTTGAAAAGGATTTTTCGGCTGCTTATATGTTGGTAGGTACATATGCACATGCTGACAGGTCGAAAAAAATACTAAACATTCATTCGGGGGTGAGCAAAATCAAAATTTAGACTCAAATTTGAGTGATTTTACTTCCTTTTACGTAGTAAAGGAAGTATTGTGATCGCGAAAAAAAAAAAATCACTCAAATTTGGATCTAAATTTTGATTTTGCTCACCCCCGAATGAATGTTCAGTAGTTTTTTCGACCTGTCAGCACGTGCATATGTACCTACCAACATATAAGCAGCAGAAAAATCCTTTTCAACCACCCCCGAGTTAATTACGACGAGTTTTCTCGAGACGTCTGTATATACGTATGTGCGTATGTGTGTCGCATAACTCCAAAACTATATGCCGTAGAAGCTTCTAGCTTGGTATGTAGGTTCTGAGGATGGTCTAGTTGTGCACCTCCCCTTGTGGTTGCATTCGAATGTTCCCAAGGGGATGTTTTACCTATTTTTTGGGGTAAATCAGTGTTAATTTCAATGCAGACTCAAGTGATATGAATTGGCGCGACCACTTGGCGATATATCGCCAAGCTTTTGGTCGCCAAGTGCTTGACTCCAACTTGGCAACATATCGCCAACTTGGCGACAAATTTGAGAAAAAAATATTTTTTGAATTTGGGTTCAACTTGGCGCTATTGCGATATTTTGCGAAAAATTCACTGAATGATATTAAAATCAGCAATATTTAGAAAATTAGTAACCATTGTAAAATATTTTTTGCATTGTTTCGTGGCAGATAAGGGAAGTAAATATTTGAATTGTTACCTTGCTCACTCCAAGCACTTTTTTTAACACTTAAGGCAACTACTAAGCAAAAAGAAGTAGTGTGGGGTCCATACCAGATTTTTTATTTCGTGATCACAATACTTCCTTTACTACGTAAAAGGAAGTAAAAATAATAGGGTAGTTCTTTTGTTTCAGAAAGATTTTGTTTCCCACATGAAAAGGGGCAAAAATAATAAGAAGTAATCTTTTTCTGAAATATTGAAATTTTAGTAATCAAACATTATAGCTAGATTTTAAAATGTAGTTTTTTTTAATGTTTTTATTTTGTTCTTTCGAATATTAATGCTCTGTAGCTGATTACTTCGTGTTTTAAAAGCAAAATTGTGTACATTTCAATCACTCTTGAGATTTTTCACTTTACTAAATTTCTTACAAAAGAACACCCATAAAGTTCATGAATTCAAAATTGACACCTACCCTCGCTATTCTCGCACAGCTATGCATGTGCCAGGTGTCATTTAGAAATGTCAGGGAGGAGGAGTCAATCCCCCCCCCCTCCCCGGCTTTCAGAAATCAATGTATTTTCATGAAAGGGGGCGTGGTTTTTGTTGTTTTCCGATGAGATTGCATTGTGTTTGCACCCTTTGACCCCTCTGGAAAAGCTTGAATTGACAGGACTGACTCGTACTATAAAGGTAAAAAAAAATCTTTGAACAAAAGTAAATTCCACATTCTCACGAATATAAAAAGAAAGATTTTACTTTGATAATTAAAATGTGCACATAGAATTTCATCTAAGCTCCAAGCATCTTCCATGAAGTAGTTTAAAAAAGCTGAACATGATGACAACAAAACAACTGTCCGTCAAAACTGAATATCTAACTTGAATGAGCTTTAAAATCATTTAAAACAACCGCTTTAAAATAAAGTACTTTTAAAGGGCCCCCGAAAAAGTGTTTGGCCTAGAGCCCTCCAGCATCTTAGTCAACTTCTAAGGAGGGGAAAAAATTCGAAGTTTAGAACAATGCTGTATTTTAAGGTTGCAAGGGACTCAGGGCAATACCTTCTCTACGCTTGTAAAAAAATTCGGTAGCAGGAGAAACTCTTTCTCTTTCTCTTCAGATTCCATAATTCCATTATTAAGTTTCTTCAATAGCTTTATTATTGTGTACACAAATTGAAACTTTGTCTAGGAGTCTAGGAGTACCAGGATACCTCTTGGTAATTCTTCCACTTCACAAATACCTGGATTGGGGCCCCCGTCCTTCCGTTGCATCCTTCCCATTTCCTTAACGTCTTCAAATATAGCCCAGAATTGCCAGTTTTAAATTTTAACTTCAAAATTTCCTAAAATGGCAATTTTTGAGGACATTTTTTTTAAATTTGCCCTCACTCTGCATTCTTTTTCGATTTTCTTCTGCCTAGTCTTACTAACAAGCCCAAAAATATCACAAACGCATTCCAGACCCAAGTTCTTGGTTTCTTATGTTTCAAGTATCTTGTCAAAGTCGAAAATTTCATAAATCCTAATTAGAGCTCATATGCTGCTATTTACGAAGCTAATAAACGTTATAAACTAACTCCCGGAAAAAATTCTACACAGTTTTTCAGATACTACTCCGTGATAACCAATTGCATACCCCCCCCCCCCCATAGCATACGGTTGCATTTTTCAGATATCAATGTCGAAAAAATTTCGGAAAGAGCAGCTGAACCCTCGACATTTACTTATCATCTTCCAAGATAGTCAAAAATAACGTATAATAGATTTCAATGACAAAAAATTTTTTTGAGAATGTCCACGAACCTTCCCTATTTTTCTTTCCCTATTATATTTATTAAGAATTGAGTTGTATCTTGCTACGGTTCTATTATTTTAATGGATAAATCGACATTTTTTAGAATTTTTATATAAAGTCACACATTATTTACATTCCTACAGCACTAACTTTTATTTTAATTTTTTATACATATTGTTTTGCATGTTAACACGATAACTGGTGTGTATGCATTTGTGTTCTTGATGTACCTCCTAATTATGAAACGTAAACAGAATGGATGATATTGAAAGACTGAACTTAAAGCAGTGTGTCTATCATTTGCACAGATTTCAGAAATATCAAGGCCCCTGCAAATTGATGGAAATAAGCAATAGTGATTGCTCAGTAATAATATAAAACTGTGTTTTTACAGTTATAATTTCGAAAAAATTTCGGGCGAAAACCCCCGAATCTCCTTTTCATAGCATAATTAGGTATGCCATTGGTGTTTTTAATAAAGTTTCAATTTCGAAAATGGGCGAGGGAATACCCGTATACTTCTTATTATTTCCCAAGATCGTCTAATTTACAAACTATAAAAATTCTGTGGGAAAAGCCCCGTTTCTCCCCACCGCTTAAAATCTCCAAAGATCGTGTCTAAAACTTCGTTTTTAGAGCAGCATTTTCTATATATATATATATATAAAAGAAAAATAAATAAAACATCGGAAGAGAAACTCCACGCTTCCTTCTCTTTCTGACATAATTAGAGATATAAATTGCGTTTTTCCAATCTATAACATCTATAACATAGTTAGAGGATAGATGATAACAAACTGCGCTTTTTAATATTTCAAAAAATTTCGGAAAATGGAAGTGTTCTCAAACATGTTTTCCATCTAACATTATATGTGTTGTCTGGTTGCAAAACTGGTCATCTCCATAACAGAGAATGTTTCAGGAGACATGATTTTTTGTCGAATATTTAGGGAATTTGAGATAGGATCCAAATCTCTTGCTGTCAATGTGTCACTAAGTAGGTTTTAAAGCACCATAAGAGAATCTGGGGGATTCTCAGGGATCTGCAGGGAGGGGGTATTAAAAATTATAGTTAAGATTTGGCTGGTTTCAAAACCCATTTTGGAGTTGGTCGGTTTTGCAACCAGATGACACATATAGATTTGCATATTTCTGCCTTAGCCCTGGCTTATTAAAGGCAGTAACTTGCTGCCTATTTTAAAGATTGTCTGGGAATCTCGAGGATAAACCTCTGTCTTTAAGATACTTTTGAACCAATTAAGGGCCGATTTCATACATCCCCCAACTTTTAGGGAACTCTCGACGGCCCTGAATGCACTTTAAAACAGAAAAACATTATGGTCCAAATAATTTTTACGTTTGCTGCTTTTTATTTCCCTTTTGAGCAATTCCACGGTAACTTACGTTACATTTCGACCAAGTCTTATGCATTTAGCACCTTAGTACAAGCAAATATTGTTATACAAACTTTGTACAAAAGCATTCAATGAAAATGACAGTCAAAAGCGAAATTAAAATGCAAAAATATTCGATGCACTTAAATTTTCAAAAATTTAGCAGTCAAAAATAAGGCAGTAACTTACGTTACACAAAAAGGGAATGACATAATATGAAAATTGATTCTAAGGCAAATTTCTGCTCTATTACAGCTGTTTTCTTGTTTAAAGTACAATTTATCAGTTTCTTATAATATTTAAGAATATATTTTCATAAATTTAAAATTTTATTTCAAAAATTGAAATTTAGGGGAATTTTCAACTGGGTAACTTACGTTACAAAATTAACCTACAAAAACATCCTTATTACAAAAATTAATTAATGAAAATTACAGCTTAGTTTAGATCAAAATACTGAAAAACTAGCAATTATGAGTTAAATTTCCAGAAATATAATGTCAAACTCAATGATAAATCAAAAATATTACAAAACATAAGACTTTTAAATGCATACCAACCGCTGGTATTAACAAGTTCAGGTAATTTTATTTTTCGAATCATGTTTTCTCTTATAATAAATTTCGCCGTCGTTTCTGGCCATTTCTAATTGGTTCCAACAGCAGCCATTACTTTTACTTTAAACTCGTTTTCTTCAATAATTATCACAACTCAAGGATACAATGTATTTTCGTACTTCACCACACACCAGTCACCAGCTTTTATCTCTGTTTTTTTCTTCTTGTTCCTTAAAACACTAACCAAACGAAGCATTACAGTTTGTTAATTTCTAGTTCTTAAATGGTCATTGTAAATGTGCGGATCTTCAGAAAATATTTTTGGTAACTTTTTCTTTTTCTAACATATTTTAATACTATCAAGAGCAGTGGCGGATCCAGACTATGGATTTGGGAGGGGAACTTTTGTAGAAACTGTTTATTGGGGGGGGGGGGTATATTAAATGAACCCTCAAAAATATTTAAACATAAAGCTCTCTCTTTTTGCAGTGTGCTTTTTAATAAAGAATTAAATGCAATACAACTTTTTTTCGTCAAATTCTCAAATTTTAATTTCAATCCCCGTTTGTTTGTTGTTGAACTTTTTAATTAAGAAAAAAACATTAGCAGAAACTATGAAATATAAAGAGCAATTCCACAAAAAATAAATACAAATGTGATTAAGCAATTTTGTGGCCACAAACACTTAGTAAAAAAAGATTGCTGAAAAAACCGACCTTCTCTTGTTTGAATTTACAGTAACCCCTCGTTATATCGCGTTTTTCGGAGGACAAAGATGACAAAGTTTTTCTGCAAGAACTTATGCTGCAGTATACTCGTATTGACATCGTTGAAAAACAATGACAAAGAATTGGGAACATTGATTTGAAAATAGTGTTTCAATATCATAGATAATTAAAACGTTGCAACATTTTGGCGATAACGGCAACTTATAGTAACCCGGTCCTACACTCTGGTAGTCTCTACAGCAACCTTACTTCCCATTCCCTCAGCTACGGGCGTCGGCAGGCGATTTTGTTTTTCCTTTGGAGTTTTGATGTTTTTTTTTCCCTTAATTTATTCCCCTTCCTTATCACTAGCGATTTTGATTTTTTGATTTTGATTTTTTATTTGTTTTTCGTTTGAATTCGTTTTTTGATTATGTTGGTTATTGTTGATGGTTTTTTTTTTCTTAATTTATTCCCCTTCCCTTCGTTATCGGATCTAGGAAAGTAAAATAACATCTGAATAAGCAGAAATGCTGTCACCCTTTTTAAAATAGAACTATTCAAGGGCGTTGCAGTAGTGGCTTTCGATGTCGGACTGAATTTAGGAAAAAATAAACATAGCATGCACTTTAAAAAAAAAAAGACAAAAAAAAAAACTTTTACACCGTACAAGCCGCCATGGCGAAAAGCCGCAGGAGTGAAAATTTAGCTTTTAAACACGTATAAACCGCGGCTTATCTGTCCGAAAATACGGTATATAACAGCACATTTTCCTTCTCTTCTGTTTGTTTTGAAAATTTGTCATATGGCTTTCTTTTCGAGCATTGCTGTGGAAATATTTTCATTTACGCAAAACTTGTTTGAATCAGTAATTTTTGTAAATCAATGATAAAAAAATTAAATAAATTCTTTCTTTCATCAACATTATTTTTTAAATTATGTTTTAAATGAGTTGTTCATTTCGAAACATTGTTAAATTTGTTGTTCTCATCGTCATTCTTCGTTCTGTTTATCTCAGAACAACTTGCTCCACCCGCGGAACAACTTGCTCCCCCGTCGAGGTAAGTTGTTAATTTTCGGGTTTATTTACCATAGAATTAATTATTAAAAAACCTTACGAAATAAAACTAAAAAAAAAAAACAGCTTTTGTATCAAAGGGACAAAGAAAAACCTTGGAATATTAATTTTAGAATCTTGTTTTCCGAACAAATTTTAAGCATGAGTAAAACACGGAACTTTTGGCCCAGCTCTCCCCTGCTTACATTTATTTTTTCTGTAAGTAATTAATGTAGAACAAATTGAATGAAAGAACTAAGACTTACCATGAGGAAAAGAAGATAGCTGAAGAACAGTTCTCATCAGCAAAAAAAAATCTTGAAAATAAAACGTAGCTATCACAAATAAATTTGTTATCGTTGTGGTGGTATTGTACAGCACAGAATAAGCGCACTAAACTAACGCCTCCTAAATACTAAATGCCTGAAACTTCCCGGTTTTTAGCACAGAGCAAGATTTCATTCTAGGTTCACGATACACTGCCATCTACACGAGTTCTTCGAGAAAGAGAAATTAACGATTGGTTCATTTCTAAACTTCAATTTAAAAATCAACCAATCAAAAAATTTAACTCGAATATTGTTTGGATCCATCGCCAATAGCTGAAAAGTTCCCTTGGTTCACGATACACTGCCATCTACCGGAGTTCTTCCAAAAATTAACGATTGGTTCATTTCTGAATTTAAATTTAAAAATTAACCGATCGAAAAATAACAACGACATCATCGGATTGCCGCAAGGTGGCGTTTAATGTTGAACCCATCTCTACGGTAGCGAAGCAAATGTTATAGGCATTTAGTATTTAGGAGGCGTTGACTAAACACGAAACACAGGGTTGCCAACTCTTAAAAATGCACCCCCCCCCCTAAACTCAACTCAAAAAACCCTTAGATGCGATTGGATAATAATGACGTCATGAATCAAAAACTTAGGTTGCCACAAAATGTTTGGTAGCCAAATCTCAAATATAAAAACGAAAGGAATCTGAAAAACGAAATTATTTTCCTTTTCTCTGTTCTGAAAATTTTTATGCACCTTGGCATTTTGGGGGGGGGGGACGTTCCCCCAGTTCCCCCCCCCCCGTGGATCCGCGCCTGATCAAGAGTGACTTATTTATGAATCTGTAATATCCACATGACTTTTCTCATACCCCTTCTACAGCACATCTTTTCTGCAGAGGTTAGTGGCATTTTAATGCAGAATAAAATATATTTCAATTGAAAGAGAAAACAAAATTTTGTATTTGTTTTTTCCAAAACATATTTGATAACTTTAAATCATAACAGAAGTCATTTTTGAATAATTCATAGTACATTACCTCTTAAATATTCTGAATGCAGAGAGATTGTTTAGAGAGAATTAATATCTTAAAAGCCAAAAAGAAACATGTAATTTATAATAGAGGTGTATTGTAATCTTATTAACAAATAGAGACATTTTAAGAAATATGATTAATTTAGATTAAGTAAATACAGTACAATTAAAAGAATTATTGAATAAATTACTCCTATTAATCATGTAGGTTTTATTCACAATTTACTTTATTTCTAAACACAAGCATTTAAGTTCTACTAATAAGGTAACTTACGTTATCTGCATATGTGGGTAACTTACGTTACACGTTTTGATTGTAGCACAAAAAATTAAACAAACAATATTCAAAAGAAAAGTACTGGTATTTGCTTAGTACACACTTATAATATAGAAAATATAACACAGTCAACATTGTATTGCCCTTTCTTTACTTGCTTTAAAAACTTTAACATGTTTTTGGTAACTTACGTTACATAGAACAGACCCTTTTGGAAATTGACAATCACTTAATTAAATTGAACACGCTTGTTTCATCAACTCACAATATTAATTTAAAGTGTAATAAACTATAATCTTCCTTTGTCACATTTATCTAATGGAAAAAATTGAAACTTATCAATGTTGAAAGTTTGACCATTTGCTTCACTAAAAATAAAATACTCTAATACCAACTTCAAAGTATTGCCGAAACTAAAAAACTAAATTCCTAACAAAAAATTGTTATAACTAAGAAACTTCTAACCTTTCTAAACTAAAAAATATGCAGAACAGTCACATTGCTCGAGTTTAATTTTTTCACAGTTTTTCCACACTTGCATGGAATTGCCCTTTTTAGCCTACTTTCCCGTTAAAAATAAAAGAGAGACGAAACTAGCTGTCGTGGCCGTCACGAAACTTTCTTCTATATCTATCTTATGAATTCCGGTTACAAAATAAAATACGTACTCGCCCGAGTAGTTGGAGACAGCGCCAATTTCCCAATTATCGTAATAACCCTGCAAATGCAGAATCAATGAGCGAAATTGGAAATCATTGCAAAAGCCTTGTTTAGATAAATTGCAAACATTTTGTTTGTTAGTAAAAAGAAATTGGCAACAGTTAAAAATTTCAAATCATTGAAAGTTTTCAGCTGTTTTGATAATTAAATAGCGTGAAAGCGATTTTTTAATGAAGTAATTTTTCGCATTGTTGACTAAGCGCAAAAATCACCCCACCCTCCCCCTGGGGCGATTGGCGCCAAAATTTAATCGATGCTTGCTTCCATATTGGGTTAGTGTTATTCCAAATTTCATTCAAATCGCAGCAATATTTCCCGAGATACAGTAGGTGCAGTGACAAAATAAGCACTTTTGATTGCTCCACCCCCCTTTGAGATATTGACACACAAATTGAATCAGCACCTGTACTCAATAGGGTCTACCTATGGACTAATTTTCGTTTGATTCCGCCGGTTACTTCCTGAGATATAGCAGTCACCCCCGCGCAGAACACGTGCGATTGCTCCACCCCCCTTCAAGATATTGACAAACAAATTGAATCAGCACCTGTACTCAGTAGGGTCTACCTATGGACCAATTTTCGTTTGATTCCGCCGGTTACTTCCTGAGATATAGCAATCACCCCTGCGCAGAACACGTGCGATTGCTCCACCCCCCTTGGAGATATTGACAAACAAATTGAATCAGCACCTGTACTCAGTAGGGTCTATCTATGGACCAATTTTCGTTTTATTCCGCCAGTTACTTCCTGAGATATAGCAATCACCCCCGCGCAGAACACGTGCGATTGCTCCACCCCCTTGGAGGAATTCGCTAAAAAAAGTCAGGTGCACCAGTTCACATGGTGGTACATATGTGAAAAAATTTTTGTTCGATTTCATTCAGTAGTTTTTGCTCTAGCGCGGCCACAAAAACTGGTCACACACATACAGACTCACACACACACAGACAGACAGACAGACAGACATTTTCTAAAAATGGTCGAAATGGACTCAGCGCACCTCAAAACGTGCAAATCCGTCAAAATTCGACATTCGAAAATTTTCACGAAACCAATACTTTCTTCTATATATTAGATATAGAAGAAAGTAAAAAGTATTAAAATTGGCTAAATGCATCTAAAAAATATCGCCAAGTCCAAAAAATATCGCCAAGTTAAAAAAAATATCGCCAAGTCCAAAAAATATCGCCAAGTTAAAAAAATAAAAAGGTAAAATGAATATCGAAAAATTAAAAATTTGAAAGTAGGGTATTGAGATGGGGAATTTGTGTGTCGGTCTGTCGGTCTGGCGGTCGGTCTGTCTGTCCCCCCCTAATAACTTTTGAATGAATATTCCGATTTGGACAAACTTTTTTTTGTTGGAAAGATCTCGGCGAGTACAGCTCATTCCCATATTTGATTTTTCGATTTGAACAATTTTTGGTTCAACTTTGAGCCGTTCAAACAACCTGTCCCGCGATGCTAACTTTTTAGTTAACAGTCCGATTTGAACAAACTTTTTTTTGTTCGAAAGATCTTTTCAAGGATACTTCATTCCTGTATCTACATTTTCGATTTGAACAATTTTTCGTTCAACATTGAACCGTTCAAGCAACCTTTCCCCCCTAATAATTTTTGAATGAACATTCCGATTTGAACAAACTTTTTTTTGTTGGATAGATCTCGGCGATTACAACTCATTCCCATATTTGATTTTTCGATTTGAACAATTTTGGTTCAACATTGAACCGTTCAAGCAACCTTTCCCCCCCTAATAACTTTTGAATGAACATTCCGATTTGAACAAACTTTTTTTTGTTGGAAAGATTTCGGCGAGTACAACTCATTCCCATATTTGATTTTTCGATTTGAACAATTTTTGGTTCAACTTTGAACCGTTCAAACAACCTGTCCCGCGATGCTAACTTTTGAGTGAACTGTCCGATTTCAACAAACTTTTTTTTGTTCGAAAGATCTTATCAAGGATACTTCATTCCCGTATTTACATTTCCGATTTGAACAATTTTTCGTTCAACATTGAACCGCTCAAGCAAGCTGTCACCCCTAATAATTTTTGAGTGAACAGTCCGATTTAAATAAACTTTTTTTTTGTTCGAAGGATCTCAGCAATGATACTTCATTACAGTATTTAAATTTTCAATTTGAACATTTTTTCGTTCAACATTGAACCGTTCAAGCAACCTTTCCCCACCTAATAACTTCTAAGTGAACCATCCGAATGGAATAAACTTTTTTTTGTTTGAAAGATCTCGGAGAGGTTCATTCCCTTATTTCGCTTTTTGGTTTGAACCATTTTTCGTTCAATATTGAACCGTTCAGAAAAAAATTTAACATTAGCGCCTACGGGGAATTTAAGTTGAATGTTGATCCTGGAACTTAAAGTCGGATTTCCTTCAAACTAACTTTGTAAAAAAATGGTTTTGATAAATAATGTTTGTAAAGTACTTTTCTGAATAATCTTCTGTGAGGACTCTGATTCCGACTCCGACTCCACAAACATGGCGGAAATGCAGGCTCAGAAAAAAATGACTGACTGTGCAGACGATTTTTTGTTTATTTATTCATTTGTGTTATTTTATTTGTTACTATTATTTTTTTTTGGCAGACGATTTTTTTTGTAACAAAAGTGTTTCATTCACGAAGGCATTTTATTCTTTATTTATATTTAACAACTGGCAACGGTTTAAAAGTGAAAATCGAGACATTTTATCGACGGACGAGTTTTTTTTTCCGTTCTTTGATAAAATGTGTTTTGATGTACTTTGTACTTTTAATTTTTTTTTTTTTTTTTGAAAACGATTGAGGAATTTTTTTACAGAAGAACTGTAACAGTTACATTCTTTAAAAGGTGCGACAAAACTTCATTTATTCATTTATTTACTTTTTATGTCTCTATTTCATCTGATGAGAGGGGTATATTTTGCTTTTAGAAATCAGCTCTAAGTGCTAAAAAGGTATGTTTAACATAATATTTAGTCTCAGATGATCAAGAGAATAATGATCAGATGCTAGAATGCCGATGTCGATGTACGGGAAAGTAGGCTCGTTTAGTTCTTGACAGAACTTCTTGTTGACTTACTTCATTTCTATTTTTTTTTTTTTTTTTTGAAAATAATGTTTCGTTAAAAAAGTTGCTCTTCGCGAGAATACGGGGCGTTAGCCATCCCGTATAAATGTTCCCCGAGATACGGGGCGATTTTCATTTTACGGGACAGTCCCTTAAAATATGGGACATTTAGCAACGCTGATCCTCATTTCCCTTGCCTTAAGAAATAAAGTAAAATTAATTAAACTAGGACATAAAATTTTAAAATGTTGATGCTAGAGTTTTATAGACAAAGATGAGAGAATGAGATGTCAAGTGTAAGAAGATAAAAGGGATTTTCTTTTTTAATTCAATTCGAACCATTTCATCAATAGGTAACTTGGACGAATAGATTTATTTTTTAATAAATATTTTTTAAAACGCCTTTTGCAGACCCAGAGCAATCCCCCGATAAAGCATCCAGTCTTTGCATTGTGCCACCACAGACCATTAAGGTGCTGATTCGTTGGCACAGATAACTTTGACGCCCAGTTACTGCCAGATGGAGGCAACTGGGCTCCCTTCGATGCGAAACTGTACTAGGAATTTTTATTTTGCAAAAGGATAATCAAAGCCAAACGACGACCCCAAGGGATCTTTTACATGCCGCATAATCACACGACATGGACGCTGAGGATTTTCTGCATCGCGAAAATCCGTCGACTTTCTCCCGCGGCGGGTCCGCGCGTTACCATCGAAACGAGTTTTGATGGTAAGGGCGCTTTTACACTTGACGACACGACAACGACGAAAGTCGGACGGTAATACAGCAACGATAAGTACCGTGTCGTGTCGTTTATCGCACTGCTTTTCCACTCAAACGATATCGTTTCTCCGAACGGGTCATTTTCCATCGCATTTCATTTCGAGATAGCACTGTGCTCACACGTATATTATTATGGCTCCTCCATTTATCAGATTACGACTGTTATATTTACTTTACTTCCAGAAAAAGAAAACAAATGAAAAATACGATATTGAGTGCATGATATTCACAACTTTATTACATTCTCACTCACCTTGTTTACTAAGAACGAAACGCATACTATCTGCTGGAATTGCAGAGCGATAAATGGCGGATCTAACTCCCAAAAGTTTGCCATAGAACTTTTTAAAATTAAGTCCACAGTTCGCCATGATATAAGTTGGTCGTCGCAATATAGTTTTGTTTTGTTTTCGTAATTGTAGTGCTCTTTAGTACTAAGCGAGTGTATCCCCATTTCGTTATAATGAAGAGAATTCGTTAACAAATATGTTTCGTTGTCAATCGTCTCTTCGTTGACACCATCGCTTCTTTGCGAATAGATTCGCCATTTATCCCTCGGCGGCGCCAACACTGTCAGAATGAAAACTTGAGTTTTTTTTTTGTTGCATTAAAAATCGTCTGAGCAACAATAATGAAACAAAATACCAACTAAAATGAATAAAATTGTTTTATTGCTACATCTTTTGTTTATCGTCTGCAAATTGAAGCTTATATTTATTAATAATGAGATGTCGAATTTAAACGCAATTGCTATATAGTTCGAAGAAAGTAAACAGATGGATGAGTATCGTCCCGATTTTAAAGGAGAGACGGATGCCATCCGACACGAATGGGACGACAAACGACAGCGTTCGGTCGGAGACGGCAGAATCGTCCTGGAATCGGGAGATGGAAAAGCGCATAGCATATTTTAATGCATTTTGCGTGCTCCAATGTCGGATGACGACAATCGCTTGCGATTTATCGTTGCCGTGTCGGTAAGTGTAAAAGCGCCCTAACGGTCCACGGCATGGTAAGGCTCCTACAAGAGGGGAGCTGACTCCTCCGACATTTTGGTTCCAAAACGGTGGGCATGGAACCACTGGTATCTGTACTCAAGTCGCATTGAAGTAAAGTGGGAGCTAAGTTTGAATTATAGCTGCATAGATGATATTTGAACATTTTTGTCAACATGACAAAAACATTTCATAAACCCAGGCTGAAAACAAGTGCACTATGAAAATAGACCCAATTTCAGGAAACATTTCCCAATAAACTGTTTTCAAATTCGGGAAATAAGTTATCTTTTTAAATTTACCTAACAGGGTGCTTTATCCAACTTATCGTAAGTTATTTTACGCCAGAGCAACCAGATATAATATTAATGTGTTTCAAATACTTATAACAAGGCTGGATTCAAGAATGTCTTGGAACCAAAATGTCGGACGAACTCTACGGCATGGAGCTAGTATCGAGGGGAGATGGCACGGCCGCGAAGATCAGAGGAATCAGGGTTGCATTTTCCTGCCATGCATTGCTCTTTCTGATCGGCACAAGCAAACCAGGGGATTAATGCTTTTCTACGAGAATTTCGAAAACTTTCGGCTCCTATATTTTATTCGGATTTCATATAATCTTTCAACCAATGCAAAAAATAGTTACAGCATAGTTTCAGGAAGTTCTCATTTTAAAATGGGCAATATTAGAGCCGATTTAATTATAGAAAATACGTGTTTTCATCATGTATTTTCTTATGCTTTGGTAGCTTGCGCATCGATATCTTAGCTGTTTTTCACAAGTTTTCTTCAATGTTAATCAGCAATTAAGTGCCTAATACAATTAGAAAAATCTCCCCCTTTCCCAAATGATTTTTTTTAATGATACGATTAAAGCAACATTAAAATCCCTCTCAGCCGGAAAAAAGGAATTTAATTTAAATGCGACTTATTTTAACCCGAAAAATATTAGTCCCCCACCTAGAAGAGAAAGGAATTAGTCCCCCGTCCTAGAAGAAAAGTAATTTTATTGAAATACTCGTTCACGGTAAAAAAAAAAAAAAATAAGTGAATTGAAACAATGAACAATTTTAAATCCCCCTTTCAAAAAAAAAAAATTAAAACTTAGTTAAAATACACATTTAATTACAATAATCAATTTACTAATAAAAAAAATAACGAAACCAAAATACGCAACACCCCACAAGAAAAATATACCCCCCCCAACACACACAAAGGAAAAAAACTAGCTGTCGTGGCCGTCACGAAACTTTCTTCTATATCTATCTTATGAATTCCGGTTACAAAATAAAATACGTACTCCCCCGAGTAATTGGAGACAGCTACAATTTCCCAATTATCGTAATAACCCTGCAAATTCAGAATCAATGAGCGAAATTGGAAATCATTGCAAAAGCCTTGTTTAGATTAATTGCAAACATTTTATTTGTTAGTAAAAAGAAATTGGCAACAGTTAAAAATTTCAAATCATTGAAAGTTTTCAGCTGTTTTGATAATTAAATAGCGTGAAAGCGATTTTTTAATGAATTAATTTTTCGCATTGTTGACTAAGCGCAAAAATCACCCCACCCTCCTCCTGGGGCGATTGGCGCCAAAATTGAATCGATGCTTGCTTCCATATTGGGTTAGTGTGATTCCAAATTTCATTCAAATCGCAGCAATATTTCCCGAGATACAGTAGGTGCAATGACAAAATAAGCACTTTTGATTGCTCCACCCCCCTTTGAGATATTGACACACAAATTGAATCAGCACCTGCACTCAATAGGGTCTACCTATAGACCAATTTTCGTTTGATTCCGCCGGTTACTTCCTGAGATATAGCAGTCACCCTCGTGCAGAACACGTGCGATTGCTCCACCCCCCTTGGAGATATTGACAAACAAATTGAATCAGCACCTGTACTCAGTAGGATCTACCTATGGACTAATTTTCGTTTGATTCCGCCGGTTACTTCCTGAGATATAGCAATCACCTCCGCGCAGAACACGTGCGATTGCTCCACCCCCCTTGGAGGAATTCGCTAAAAAAAGTCAGGTGCACCAGTTCACATGGTGGTACATATGTGCAAAAATTTTTGTTCGATTTCATTCAGTAGTTTTTGCTCTAGCGCGGCCACAAAAACTGGTCACACACATACAGACTCACACACACACAGACAGACAGACAGACAGACATTTTCCAAAAATGGTCGAAATGGACTCAGCGCACCTCAAAACGTGCAAATCCGTCAAAATTCGACATTCGAAAATTTTCACGAAACCAATACTTTCTTCTATATATTAGATATAGAAGAAAGTAAAAAGCTTTGCAAGTTTTATTCAAAAGATGAAAAGACTATCTCTCCCCGAAGAAACAGAATTTTCATACAATATATTTCGCGTGGTATACCCCACCCCCCATAAAGATTAGTTCAATGAAAATAAGTATTACAAATATAGGTAAAATACAGCAACTGCCCCCACCCCTTAATGCAGTATAATTAAAAACGATTACAATTTGAAAACTTAAATATTCACTTCTCAAGAATACAGAATCATAAATTATCAACCAATAGAATCAAAAAAAATATACCCTCCCCTTCCCAAAGAAAAAAGCATCTAACTAAATATGCACTGCAATTGAAATGAAGCCGCTGTCCGATTAAAATGAAACAAAAATCCGACTCTTCCCGCAGAAAAATAGAATGCAATTTAAATCCGCCTTATAATTCGGAACATTTAAATATCTCCCTTCTCCCCACAAAGTAATAATAATAATTTGAATAAGATACACATTTATTAAAATGAAACAAAAACCCATAAAAAACCTTCAAATAAAATACGCAATACGGATAATAAGGAAAAAAATATAATCCCCCCCCCTCATCACATAAAATTAAATATAATTAATAAAAATAAATTACATAAAATCACATAAAAAGATTTCAAATTAAATCCGCACTATGATTCAAAAACTAAAAACATCCACCCCTCCCGTTTTAAAGCAGAATTTAATTAAACTAAGTATTAATTACAGAATGAAAGAACTGATTCCTCGGAAGAAAGAATAGTTTAATGACAATATTCAAAACGAAAATCTGACCCCCGCCCCCCTCACCGAAGGGAAGAAAAATAAATAGGCATTTCAGTTGGGGGAGGATCACCCTCTCTGTACTTAAACTAAACTAAAAAAAATAATTTAGTTTAAGTACGCATTGAAAAAAAAAAAAAAAAACACGAAAGTACCCCCTCCCCCTTGAAGAATTTTATAAAAATATTCCTTTGAAACAAAATAAAAAGTCGCCTCTTCCAACAAAGACAGAAGATGTGAAAATATATGCACGATTTTTGTAAAAATGTACTCTGTACATAATGATTCATTCTAGAGTCCTATCTAATTCATTCAAATTATCGTGAAATTTAATAAAAGTATCAAATCCTTTGATGCAACTTAAAAAGCGAAAAAACTCTGTCTTAGGTCTAAAATTGAATTATCAAAGTTATCTTACAAAATTAGGGAAAAAGCTTGAAAATTAAATGGCCTCACAAACAGCACTTTCAGCTGTCAGATCGGCACAAACAAGGCCTGCAGGGTTGCCGTTCGGCAGGACGTCACTGGGTACGATGTCATCTCCCCTACCCTCGATAATAGCTCCATGGGTCCACGGCGTGGAAGGCCAACGCCTTGCCAGTTGCCACCACGCCATCAGCCGTTTTTTTTTTTTTTAAATATTTGTTTACAGAAACAATGTGGCCTAAGGCCCCTATATATACGAGCCGGCGCATCAAGATTAAGTTTCACCACTTTGGATCCAGCGCGTGTTATTGTGTTTGAGTGGTTGTCTTTTCTGGCCAGTAATCGCGTTTTGGTAATTTTTCACTGTGAGCAAATATTAGCGGCACGTGGATTTGGCAAAGCTTAGCAATGTGCCAAAACTTTTTTCTTGTAACCCTACTCCGCAACAATGAAAAATTGAAAGTAAAAGTTAAGGAATTGGATCCAAAGTGGTGAAACTTAATCTTGATGCGTCGGCCTGTCTATATAGCGGCTCTAATGTGGCCGAGTGACGGAGTTTTAACCGAAGCTTTTTCACGCGTAGACGAGCAGTTTTAAGGAAATGGCTTCGATTCTCATTCCCATCGGACTTCTATTTGACTTTTAACCTGATTAACAAACTTTCGAAATAATGAAAACACATAATAATAATAATATAATAGCAATAGTAATCAGGGCCGTCGCTAGCTGAAATATCTGGGGGGGTGTTGAGAATTTGGCGGCCCTGGGCTCATCATATAGGGGGGGGGTGAGGGAGATAGCTTCCCCCGAGCTTTGAAATCTAATATTTTTTTACAAAGGTGGAAGGTGGACGCAATTTTAGTTTTTTGATTTTTTCCTATAAAATTAGCATTTAGTATACCCCCTCCTCCAACACATGGAAAAATTCAAAATGACAAGCCTGAGTGGCTACAAACAGCTTTTGAGTTTTTGAGCACATGCTTAAAACTTTAAATTAATATGCAGAACTATTTATACAAACACCATATAAATGTTAAATACCAAAAATATTAATAAACAATAAATAATAATAATAAGCATTTATTTGTTAAAGTCTTACCCTTTGGGCAATCTGCTCTGTGCCGGGCATATTTTTAACGATTCATGAGGTACCTTTTTCTTCTTCCCGTGTTTTGCGGTGATTGTCCCTTGAGCATTCATGCTATTAAGTTTTGTGGGAAACGCAGATAAAGTTCAACTGCCTAAAAATGTTCTGGACATGCAGATCCAATTAATTACCATTTAAAAAAAATTTTCCCGATAAATATGAGTATTTTTCTTTTTTTCTTCTTCCTTTTTTCTTTTTTTAAATTGCAAGTTGAAAATCCAGTTTGTTCAACAAAAAAGTAACAAAAAAAAAAACTATTGAAAAGAGACAAAATTTTTAATCTACTCCTTAGTTTTTTAAAAATACATTTCACAAATTTTATTGGTAAAAAAAATAATAATTTAAAATTGACAGCGCCTGTGTTTCAATGTAGCCCATTTGCTTGCTAAACTCTTTAAATTTATAGCGTCTGTAATATCTTTCTCACATGCCAGCAGTACTATAGAGAGTCTAAACGCTAGTCTCCCATTGTACTCCTCAAAACATTTTTGATGAATTTCTGTTTACTGAAGGTTCTTTCATTGGTAGCAACTGTTACCGGAGAAGTAAATCCAAGCCGACAAGCGCAGTAAGCCAATGGAAGGGCGGACTTGAGCTTCTGTGCTTCAATCATTACTTCTGATAACGTTTCTACTCCATTTTCATTGCACTTATCAGATAAAATTTCCAATTCAGCTTGAAGTCCCAAAGGATCCATGTATAAATTAGAATTGGGGAAAAAATTAATGAATGCCTCTATATTGGTGGAACTCATTTGGACTCTGGAAAGCGGTGGACTTAATAGGAGGAATAGAGGCTTCATCTCCTCTAAGTTCGCATTCATATTGTCTTTCGTCATAGTTAACAAATTGGCTAATAGCATCTTGAACTGCTGTCGAAAATATGGTTTAAAATCGATGCTCGCAGCGCATTTGTTTGTTTCCTTTTTCATCCGAAAAAAACGGACAATGAGCAGTTTTGCGTCGTTTGACTGCGATGTGATTTAGAAAAAAAATCTGGAGCATCACAGTAACTTTTAGGGCCCTGCTCCACATCAGCGGAAAACGCGAGCGTAAAGCAGAAACGTAAAATGGATTTAATGGTGTTCCTATGGAAAGTACCCGGATTTTCGGTTTCTGCCTTCGGTTTTGGTCGCGTTTTCCGCTGATGTGGAGCAGGGTCCATACCGTGTGGCCGTGTGCACAATATTCACCAATATATGCGATTTTCATTTTGATGGTCTGAGGAGGTTGAAAGAGCCTCCTCAATGTGCCGCAGAGAGGGCAACCGCATTTAATTCTCCCCCCCCTTTTTTATTTCAGTATAATAAACTTTTATTATTATTATTATTATTTCTTCAAATTTACTACATAAAAAAATTCGTTCGGTCCCAACACAAAGTGAAAAGTGATAAATTTTCTTTTTAATTATCTTCAGTTTAAACATTGCACTATCTTTCAATAATGGTATTTTGTGTGATTTTCTTCAATTTAAATTTATTTAAAATATAAAATTTGGCGGCCCTCTGCATATATTCTTTTTTTTTTTTTCAATATTGCATCGATCTTGTTGAATCATGTATACATAATTTGATTTATGTTTTATTAATTTAACTAATTTTAGAAATAGAGGTTCGCGTATCTTTTAAAGCTCTCGCACACATTTATACAGTACTTTTTTTTTCCAAACTGGGCAGGACGACCTATAGTTTCCCGTTTACATGACACCCTGAACGAGAAAATTTCGTATTTTTCGCAACGAATATTGCTGTGAAGGAATCTTAACTATTTTTCGCGGCCCCAATTATTTATTTTTCATAAGTAATAATTGGGGCCGCGGAAAATACAGGACATTTTTAAAAAATCAGGTTCACTTATATTCTTAATAATGCTTAAATTATTCCGCTTCTCTTTTAAATTTCATTTAAAGTCCTGAAATTTTTCTAAAATTTCATTTTAATAATAAAATAAAATCGGCGGCCCCTTTCTTCAGAAAAGTGAGGGGGTGTAGCACCCCCCCACACCCCCCTTGCCGACGGCCCTGATAGTAATAGGGCAGTAGCAGCCACACGCTGCTTTTTGCATGGCAACGGCACTTGGCAACCGTTCCTGGTGGACAAGCAACTCCACGTTTACCTAGAGCTCCTTTAGAGGACAGGCTGACTTATCCGACATTTTGGTTCCAAGACACTCTTGGATCCAGCCTTGTTACACATATTTGAAACACATTAATATTATACCTGGTTGCTCTGGCGTAAAATAACTTATGATTAGTCGGATAAAGCACCATATTAGGTAAATTTAAAAGATAACTTATTTCTCGAATTTAAAAACAGTTTATTGGGAAATGTTTCATGAAACTGGGTCTATTTTCATATTGCAGTTGTTTTAAGCCTGAGTTTATGAAATGTTTTTGTCATATAGACAAAAATAGTTAACTATCATCTATGCAGCTACAATTCAAGCTTAGCTTCCACTTTTCTTCAATGCGACTTGAGTACAGATACCAGTGGTTCCACGCCCGCCGCTTTGGAACCAAAATGTCGGATGAGTCAGCTCCCCTCTTATAGGAGCCTTACGTTTACCGTATGTGTAGCATGGTATTGCGAAAGCGCAGTTACTTTTTCAGCCTCTTTAGTGTAAATGTATTTCGAGTCTTGCGAAAACCTTCACAACGAAGCAAAATTAAGATGCTTTGACAAAATCAAGATCATTAACAATTAGGATCCGTATTTTTTGAGCAAAAATGAATTTTAAGCTGATGCGCGTCTAACTATGAAATATTTAATGCATTAAAAACAATAAATCATATCAAAACAAGCACATTAGCAAACAGTTTGTTGTTATTCTACTCAGGGGTTAAATACACGGAGAGTTTAGTAAATAATACTTTTTTTAAATGATTGATGCGTTGAAAATGAAACATCAGTATGAAATACAAACAAAAAAAGCCAAAACTGAATAAAGAACGAGCCAAATAACAGTCAAATTTACAAGAAAAAAGATTACAGAGCAAGTCATCGGTAAGAAAACCAGACGACGTTTCGAGTACCGTAAAGTCGGGTTACTTGGACCCTAAGGGGTTACTTGAGCCCATTACAGTAAAATGATAAAATCTAGGTTTGGTACTTATTAGTTGAAGACTTGCACGTAGTTCCTCGTTTCTCCTCTAGGTAGAAGCACTCTGCAGTCTCTAATGCTAGTACCAAACCCAGATTTTATCATTTTATTGTGGGCTCAAGTAACCTCCTTGTGGGTCCAAGTAACCCGACTTTACGGTATGTTTAGTTTAGTTGTCATCAGCTAGTGGTGTTTGTTTGTCTACCAGGGTGACGTCATCTGCTACTGCCTAGTAATCCTATAATAAACAAGTTTTACCAAGGAGTTAGCTTTTTGCTGGAGTAAACTACTGATATTCATTTATTACTATAGAGGAATGGCAATTCCTATTATTTTTTGTCATCTCAACAATAAACATGCGGTTAAGATCTTTATGAAACGGAGGAAAAGCGCCAGGCACGCAGTCCTCATCATCCCCTACGGGCCTAGAGCCCTAAGAAGAAGAAGAAGAAGAAGAAACATGCGGTTTTGTCATTATTTTTAAACTGAATGGAAGACAGTGAATCTATTGCGAAACTGTGTTTTAGGCCGGCTGCATTTCGGTGTTGCAAATGAGAGAAATTAAGTACTTTAAATCTATTATTGTAAACTTCTTTTAATAATCTCCAATTTGTTGTAACTAATAATCAAAATGTTGCAATATCTGAAACCTTTCCATTGCGCGAATTGCAATTCGATGTTCTCAAATAGAGGTAAAGTATTTTCTCTGTTCATTTTGTTTTTCTGTTCAATTTTAAAGATTTATTAAATGAATCAATTTATTTTCCTGAAAGTTCTGTGGTTATTATACGCTATTTTTATACTTTGCTAAATGAATTGCAAATAATTATGAGTTTCGTATTTAGTGTAACCACAGTTGTCATGAATACAAGAAATACCTTTGTGCGATTGATGTGAAGTTATAATCCAACGTTAAAAGAAGGACATATATTTAAAGCCTGTATATTTGTGTTTCTTTTAACGTTGGATTATAAATTTCACACAGTTGTCATGCTAAAAATCACTAGAGATCACCAACAAGTTTTTTTTCCAAGGGGGGGGGGGGCATTAATGTTTCTTTTTATACACGGAGTCTCAATGTCACCAAATTGAAGATTTTTAGATTTCACAGAAAAAATAATTTGGAATTGAGCTCCTAGCCATATACATATTTTATGAAATCATAGCAATTGTCCTTAAGTTTTGAAATAGAAGTATAGCTATATGTTCAGATAGTTCAGATGTACCTGTAAATAATTTAAGCTGAAAACCCAATTACGCTGAGTTACGTACTTAAAATTCCCATTTAACACAATAACAGGTATTTCTTGGAAATAAGCTCTTGGGTCTGTCCAAGCATTACAGAGGGGACATTGGATTATTTTATAATCAATTTTCAAATAGAAAATAATTACAAAAATTAAAAACAAAAACATCTTTTAGTAGCTAATGATCCTTACTCACAGAAACATATTTATTTGTAATTTTTATTTTACAAAGTTAAGAGCAATTAACTAATTAATGGCAATAACAGAGGGGACATTTTTTTCCACTACATTTCCACTTATAAGTGAAAATCCTTATTTTTCTGTGAATTGGTTTAGAATTAAATGCTGAATAAAATTTATGATAAAATACACATTATAGTAATGATAAATCATGGTGACATAGACAGAAAATTTTGCATTATGATGACTATTTTAATTATTTGGACAAAGTTACAGAGGGGACATTTTTATTACAGAGGGGACACTGTCTGATTTCCCTGCCTGTTTAACAGTCTGAATGGATTTCTTCAGGGAAATTCACTAGTCTTCTAGAATTAATCACTGGTGTTGGAAGTTTCTTTACAATTTCATGAACTGAAATGCATGAAATATCACCATCTTTGTAAATGTAAGTCCTTGGTCCAGTGGATCTCAGGAAAATAACCGAATAAAATTCCAATTCTACACTGGTGACTTGAGCTACAAAAGTTAGGTATCTCTTCTTTCCAGAAACACTGACCAACAAAAAATCACCAATTTTATAAGGAATCTCATTTTCAGAATGATCACCAATGCTATCATACCCATCCAATGGATTTATGTCTCTTCTAAATGAAAAGAGAGTTGTTTCGGACATTTCTGATACGTGTGAATATTCCACAACATACGGCTTTTTAACTCGGACTGAGTGCACTCTGTGGATACCTGATATTGGAAGGATGTCATCTAATCTGTCATCCAGGATAGGAATGTTCTCCTTTACCTGGTCTTCAGGACAGTAAAGCACTTCAATTGCAGAAGTTGAACTTTGAGCACACATTGCAAAATCCGCTGCTGTCTTTGGAGCAGGTCTCCATCTGTTGGCCTTCACACCTTCAAAAACCAACCTCTTGATGGTGCCTCCAACACCATCAACTGCTCCTTTCCCGTGTGCCGACGCAAAAAAATGCCAGCTGATTACAGGAGACTCACATGTAATATTGCATAGTGTGTACCTCTGTTTAAAATGGCCAGCAGCACCATCAGAGAAAATATGGATGTTAGAGAGTGGAACTTCCACTTTCCTCCTAAGTTGTTCAATTACCATTCGGTTGAATGTATGAACCGCATATTTATCATGTTGCATGTAATTGCTGATGACAACAAAGCTTGCACTTTCTTTTTTTCCGTTGTATGGGAACCAGGCGACAGCTGTGTAGATTGTGCACTGAGCATTATTCCAGTGCGCAGACTGAATTTCTTCCTGATCAAAAAACGTAAAATTTTCACTGAAGTCAACTTGCAGCAACACTTCCTTTGGATCTTCACGCAATTTCTTGAAATATTCGGACTGCACTGACTTTTCATAAGCATGGTTAGCAAATACAGGAAACATTGAAATGATCTTCTCAATCACTTCTGACAAATCACATTCTTTGATTACTTTTTCATATTGTCCATTTTCAGAGTTTTTAATCCATTGATTGTAGGAAACATCTTGACATATATCAACTCCAGCATTTGAAATATTTACAGCCACATATTCTTCAAATAATGCACCATCTTTACATGTGTTGCACTTGTTAGTCAAGCAAGTCGAATTAAAACTGCAGGTACTGACTTCCAGCAGCTCTTTATGGGTTTTTGGCAAGCTTGGATGACTTTTCAGCAAGAAATTTATATTGGCATGTTGTGCACAGATACAAACATTGTGAGGTGTTTTACCAACTGGTAAGATGTGCTTCGGTCTAAACTCAGCAAACTTGGATTTTCCGATAATAGTATGGGGATGAATTGTTTTGAAATGGATATAAGCTTCTTTTATATTGCATATCATATATTTCTTCTGTTTCACAATTTTTTGCCCATTGGAATCTTTTACAACAATGCTGTCTTTTCTACCAGGTGCTTGGTATGATATCTCATCAGATTCATAAAATTGTACCACTCTATTTTCTACTTCCACTGCTACTTTGTTGCTTGCAGACGTGGTTCTGTTAGGTTTCTGTAACAAATTTTCCTTTATTGAAAGTTTTTCAACAACACATTTTCTTTTCCTGGGTGAAGCTGGCAGTGCTTTTCTAACTTTACTGAGTGCTTTTCCAAGACTTTGTGGACTTTTGTATGCTAAATGAGTAGAACTGGCTGCTTCTTGTTGCAGTTCTTGCATGATTGCTGCCTTTTTCCTTGCACGCTGCTTTTGTTTTTTCAGTCTCTCTTTTATCCTGTCCTCTTCCTTTTTACTATTACTTCTATTCTGATACTTCTTTTTCTTGTATTCTTTATCCTTTTGTTTATAATAGTTTTTTTTCTCTTCTGAAAGGTTTGCTCTCCACTTTCTCATTTTCTCAGCTGGCATATCCATATTGCTTTTAAGGTCTAATACACATGTGCTGTACAGAATGTTGCCAAACAAGACACATGTGCTGTACAGGATGTTGCCAAACATAAAAATAACTTCATCCAAACAGGATGTTGCCAAACAAAAATAATTTCAGCAAAAAAAAAAAAATAAATAAGGAGTTTAAATTTTGACTTGTAGCAGAGGGGACATTTCATTATGTCCCCTCTGTAATGCATTTAAAAAATATTTAAACAAACATTTTTTGAAAACTAAATATGTCTTTTAAATGTACATCTGAGGGTACCTTTGGCTACTTGCAGTTCATATCCAGATTAACTGCAATTAAGGAATAAATTTAGTTATAAGCTATAAAAAGTTACAGAGGGGACATACGCTGATACCTAATTTTGTTTGAAATTTTAAAATAATAAATTTATCTAAATAAATTACTAACTGTATTGTGAATAGCTTATTAAGATTCCATATAAGTAAAAAAAAAATATATTTAAAATTAATTTTAATGTTTTGCTCATTTTGTTCTCAAATTTGTTTTATGTCTGTAAAATTCTGAAATATGCATAATTTTTTTTTCTTAAATGTTTTCCTTAAATTACTATAACTAAAAGCATAGTAACTAAAAACTAACTTCATATTCAAAAACTACATAAAATTTCCTTCAAAATGACACCAAACACAATATGAAAATCTAAATTTCAGAAAATGACCTCTTGGGTTATGTTTGCTTGGACAGACCCTCTTTTAAGTTTCTCTTTTAACTCTGTAGAATATATTTTTTGACTTTTTAAGGGAATTTAAGTGTTTTAATTGTTGATCTTTGAATATATTTATCTTTTACAGATTCAAATAGAGCCCAAAGTTTTTCAAGAGTTCCTTTCATCTTGCCATGCAGACATTCCATTTGTGAACATTGTTTAAGGACCTCCTTAAAGCACAAAACGGTGGTCTGCTCCATATGCAAGGTATACACATATTTACAAAAGAAATATTTTGTATATTTTTGAAGCTCATTTACCCAAGAAAATCCTAATTTATTTCTGTTGAATGTATTTTTAGAATCATCCCTTTTAACTGCTACAAATTTCCATTAGTTTCAACAGAAATCATTCAAATTCACAATAATTTGGAGTCTTGGACACAACTGGGCCTTTTTTATTTATCTCATAAAAGCTAGTTTAGTTTAACAGGGCTAAACAGTACAGATGAACCTCGTTCATGTTTGTAAATGTTCTTTGGGTAAGACGAAGTGTGGTCAAGACAAACTGATTTTAAAGGTTACTTAAGAAAGTTCAACTGTATTTATCTATTTGTATTCAGTGTCCAGATAAAAGTTTGGTAATGTTTTTCTTCTATGTTTGACTGGTACTTGTGAAATGGAAAGAAATGTATTGATGTGTAATTTAAGAGTACTGTGTTCACCAATTTTTTTCGGTATTAAATACAGTAAATAATAGAGTAAAATGTATGATCAGGTTAAAGTTTTTTTTTTTTTTCATTTTTTTTCAGACCTCAACAGATGTTGCAGAAGGAGAATCTGCACAGTCAAATTATCAACCTGATGTTCATGCTTTAGGTATCCTAAATGTAAATTTGAAGCATTCAATTCCTAGGTATACCTTTTTATGCTTTGTCTGCTTTCTTAACTTTGTTACAATATTGTACAAAATAGGATAGTGGTGTCAAAATATTTTATTTTGCATTATTCAAAGCAAGTCCTTGAATTTCTGTAAGTTTTCATATTTGCGTAGGTTGGTTTCTGTATGAGCTTTATTTATTAATCTACTGCCAATTTAGAGGTCTGTCTTGGCCATTCTCGCTTCTTGGAAGATTTTGTGCACAAATATTTGATTCCAAAGCTAGATTTTATCAAAATTAATGATTGTTGATGTTGAAGCAATGTGAAAACAATCAAAATGTATAAACTAGGTAAATAATGCCTTAAGCTGGATATAGAGAAGTTTTGTATGCTTAGAGAAACTAGTATTTAATTTAAAGAAATGCCTGACCCTGACTGCTGCCATCTCTCTCATATTACAACCAATCTCGTTGGTCAGAACACTCATAAAATTTTAATACGTTAAAATTTTTCCTAGATAATATCAGTGGTAGATTTAGCATATCACAAACGTCGCAATTGCAAGGGGTGCCACACGGACTCAACAAGTAAGGTGTGATGGGGCAATCTCCTCTCCCTTCTGGGACTCTCCACCAAAAAATTTTTTAAGGATTGAAGTTCTGAAAATGCAATTTTACCCCAGTTTTAATGATGTTGGGGAGAGGAGGTTTAATGCTCTCCCACAGAAGTGTTTTGGAATTGAAGTCCAAACCTTTTGTGATCAATTTTTGTAAACCAGTATACTTAGGGAAAAGTCGGTAGTAAAAATCAATTGTCCCTCCCTTGAAAACTCTCTATTTCCGTCCTTGGACCCCCGCAATTTTAAGGGTCCTGAAAGGGATCTAAAATTGCACATAAAAATTGTCTGCCTTGGATTAAGTGGCCCTTAAGATTGATATCCAACTGCTTTCTAAATGTGTAACAGACTTCACAAAAAAAAAAAAAAGCTCTTGTAGGTCTACTGTTGCACTTAGCTGCTCTTGTGACACTGACAGTTAATTATATAATACAGTTTTGAAATAACTTTAGATGCTGGCTTCCCTTGAATGCTGACTTGAAGTTGTCGAAATCTTGAAATCTCTCGACCTTTATTGAAATATTCTGTGCTATATAATGAATCATAGACATCTTGTGTTACTTATAATAAATTATAGAAATGATGATGACTCAAAAAGAACCTGTTTCTCACTCTTACTTTAGTGTAAGAATAATAGACAAAGGTGCCCCAAACCTGTAAATTTGCCACTATTACAAAAGCTGCAATTTGCTGCTGAGGTAGAGTGCAGTATTGCAATTGCAAGGGGCACCCATAACCTTAGGGACCCTCAAAGGGATCCAAAACTGGACATAAAAAATGTTTACCTTAGACTAAGCGGCCCCTAAAATTCACTGATCCGTGCTTAACTTTTGACTGAGTATATCACTGTTTCAGAGCAACAGTAAAACATTTAAGCCTGAGAATTACAGTTAAGCTATCCTATGATTGCCCTGAGACAATGATATATTGACTTGGTGTACTGTTTTGTCCTAATATTAATAATATGTATGGAATGTAGTGCTAGTGAGATGGAATGTAGTGCTCTGTGGTAAAAATGTTAGTTGAAGCAAATTTTATTGATACATTTTAGTTTGAAAAAATATTAAAATTGCAATTTTTTTTTCAGTACCAAGATAAAAATGGTACCATCTACTAATTTACAGAAAAATCTCAAGGAATCTTTCAACAGAAGTATGAATTTTTAAAAATTATTTTATCAAAGTTAATTTTATTTGTATATTATCCCATTGAATCTCCCCAAATTTATTACTTTGTGGTTTCTTTGGTATATGTTATCATCTTTTCTTTAATTAGCAAGAATTTACTTAGTGTGAGTTTGGTATTCGACATTGATACCAAACAGTGATGATTGTTTATTTAATTATTGAAGGCCATTTTCAATGATGGGCTGCCAAAATGATTAGTATAATTTCAATAAGGTTCCCCAACATTAGCAAATTTGTTGGTAAGATAACATATTTAATAAGATAAAAGATTATATCCAAGCATTTCGACAGCTAATTCAGCTTTATAATTCTTTGTAATAGAATTTTTTTTATCCAAAAAATTATAGTTAAAAAGAGTAAAATGCTATTACTTGTGGAAAAAATACAAATAAAACACAACATGTTGTAGAATTTTTGTCTTATATTCTAGGTAGTACCTAGATGGCGAGATAAAATTATTTTCCCCTTATATTTTTAGGAACTGAAAGACAAAATATGTAAATGTTAACTGCAACTATTTAATAAAGTTCTCTTCGGTTATTAAATAAGTTCATTTCTGCAAGAAAATCTTCTAGTTGATAAAAAAGTTGTTCAATTGCTTAAGTATATCAAAATGAGAGATGTTATGGGGTTAAATTTTTGCATAGAAAACAGGACAAGGTTTCATTGTTTAAAGTTGTTTAAATCTCAGGCTAACCTGGAAATCAGGAGAAATTACTATTCTAACAGAGTAGTGGGAACTTGGAACACTTTACAGGAAGAGGCGGTGAGAAACAAGGGAGTAGATTGCTTTAAGAGTGCCATTGATCTTCTTTGGGGACTATAATTTGACTAAGACCAGCTTAGCTTTACCCAGAGCCTGTTGCTAGTTGTCACATTTGTATTTATTTCATATTATTGCTTTTACAAATACAAAGGTGCTTTGATTGCTACTAATTATTCCCCATAGTATCTTTTTTCATTTTAAGGCAATCAAATCTTGAAAGATCAGAGATTTGGCTGAGAAACTGGGAATACAAAAAAAAAAAAAAAATCATGGAGATATGAAAAAGTTAATTAACCAAGAAATTGAAATTTGTTTAAATACTAAATATAATTTTGAGAATTCTTAATATATTTCCTTGTTAAAAATTTTGATTATGTTGTTTCTTTTCTATCAATATTCATTTTTTTAAAATTTTACTTTGTTATAGTTCTGAATCATACTGAAAACATCTATGTTGTCTCAAATTCTGACTATACTATTTTTTTTTTTAATGTGATTCCCAGCAAGCTTTATCAGTGGTACAGCCTGGCTTCGTGACAAAATCATTTTTTCTAATATCATTAGTCAGGTAGTCCTCCCAGTCCTATGAGATATGTAGACCAGGGAAAACTAAAAAGAAAAGTTTTCAATGAATTCGGTTGGAAACAGGGGAAGGGGGCTTTGCTAAACCTTTTTGAGTTTTACTTTCGAAGCATTGAGACCGATTATTTGTTTGTGTTTGTACTTTGGCTTTAACTCCTCATGTTCAAATTGTTTCTGATGAAGGAAAAATTAAAAATCGTATTATTTTTAAGTGGCAATCATTGAAAGATAAATTTCTTACTTAAAAGTGTTGTATAAACTTGCTATTGATATAGTCTTTAAAAGTAGTAAAACGTGCTATCATATTTCATGCTGTAAAATATTGTACAGTATCAATGCAAAAAAATCTGTTTACTCTTTGTCTTTGTTCCTCTTTTTTTTTTGTAACTTATTAAAACCTCTATGTCTCGAATTTTTCTTTTGTCCTGTGAAATTCAAGATAGACAGATTCGACTGCGGTTTCGTTTTTATCAAAACATGTTCTTGCTTAAATTTTGATTTTTATGTGCAAAATGTAACCTAAGCTTTAATGTTTATTAATATCTCTTTTCATTATTAACTAGAAAGTTAATTTTTTACAACAATATTACCTTTTTTCTACTTCTTAACTCTAGTTCTTTAGCTTTTTTATTTTTTAGTGCTCCAAGTTCAGTAGTATTTTATTGAAAGCATGTATATATGTTTATTTAGAAGTAATTTGCATTAATACTTGTTCTTGTGGTTTTTCTTCCTAGCTGAAATGGCTTGTGGAAACTGCAAAGCAAATCAGGCCCAGTGGCAGTGTGATAAATGTGAACGTAATTTCTGTAATGCTTGCTTCGATGAGGTATGATTAGTTTCCAACCAAAATGTTGTGCAATTTATGAAAATTTTATGTGTGTATTGTTTTGAACTTGTATTAACCTTTTACGTTGACCCATATTTTTCAAATTTAGGAAAATAAAGAGCTTAAAGTTCTTAGTTACATTTCTTTATGCATAAGAAATCCCTCACATTAAATTTAAAAAATATTTTGCTGTTAGCTTTTTTTTAATGAATATTTTAAGATATATATTTAATTGTGAAATTGGGATTTTTTGAAATGCCCTAATTTCTTCAAATTTACTTTTCATTGAGTTTTTTTTCAATAGGTTTTACAAGTCCCATCAGGTTATGTATGGCAAAGCAACAGAGATTTGATTGAAGGAACCTGATATGCTTTTATTAAAATTAGATTAAAAAATAGTAAAAGATAAATGATTAAAATAAAAAGCAAAGAAATAACTATTGTCTGTTAGAGATTCTTTTATCCAACAACATTAATATTTTCATTTTGTAATGAAAATGTTTTAAATTTGATGTTTTGACAAATTTTTTGTTTTAAAACTTTGATACAGGTTCATGTCCATTTGAAGAAACATGAAGGAAAGAAAATATTTGCTGAAGTGTAAGTTCATATTTTATCTGAATACAGTCTTGAATGTGCTACTTAGTGGTATACTTTTGAAAAGTTTGTTTTTCAAAGCTAGGTTTGCAGGCTCATTAAGTCAGAAAGATGCAGAGTTTTTAGTAATTAATTTCAAAATTGTTTCTTTTTTTCTATGTTAACATTTATATTGATGTGTTAAAGTTTGTATACAAAAAAAAAGTTTGCTTATGCTTTGTTTTGAATGATTTGTATTCTGGTAGTCATTCTTCTACTTGGGTCTTATGATAAATTATTTGTTTGTATTTTAATAATTTTATTTTTAAATATATTTTTCTGTCTTTCTTTTCTTTTTCTTTTTGATTCATTTGGCTTGTTTTTAAAATTTAAGATGTTTCTTTTTGGAAGGAATATTTGAGCTTTCTTTCTTTCTATCTTTTTTTTTTTTTTTTGATGATGATATGAAGACAATGTTTAGATCTTAGGTTGAATGATTTATGCTTTTTAAATTATATTTCTTTGGGTATGGCGTATTTTATGTTAATGAAATGCCGGGAGTTACAAAGAAAAATGTAATAGGACATTGGGACAAGACAATAGAGGAGTGAGCGTATAAGGAGGGTGCTTTTTTTGTATCTTGGTGTTTTTCCCAGAGGTTCGATTCTGTGTACTTTTCTTTGGAACATATGTCCACCTTTAGACAAGGGATCGACTTTTTATAGCTGACCAGTTTTCATTCTTAAACAGGGCAACACAATGCTTGTTTTTTTTTTAATTCCAACAAAAGTGCTTCTGAAAAGTTAAGTTTGAATTTACGCGAAGATAATATTTGAACTTTTAAGTTTGTCGATAAAAAAAAAAAGATAAAAATTTCTGCTTATTTTTTAGTCCTTTCCAGTACACTTTCCACAATAATAAAAATCCACCAAGTTATTAAGAAAACTATGATGAAGTAAATCGTTAAAAAATGAATGTTAAGAAGTCTGCTTCGTCAGAAGCAGTTATCCAGTTTATAAAAAGCTAGTATCATGTCAAAAAATTGGTAATGAGATAATGTAACATTGAACCAGGGATGTAACTAAATTTCAAATTTTGTAAAATGTTGTAAGATAACTTGTTAATTATACACATACGAAGTAATCACATTGTAAGAGAATGTGGGGTAAAGTGAAATATTTAAGAAGTTACCTTTTTCAAAATGCACATTCCGAAATTTGATTTGAAAACTACACCACATAAAGATGAACAATGTGTTTTGTTATAAAGTTTGCATGCAAATGTTATTTATTTTTGACAGTAAATTTTTACCTTCAGAAAAAGGTGGAAAATTTTCAGTTTTTGATCAAATGAGTGAGTAAATAAAAGATTTAATGAGTAAATGAGAAGATTACGAAACAATGAATGAATAAATTGACTAATAACTCAGAAAAATAAATAAGTGAATAAAATAGTGAATGAATGAGAAAATAGGTGAATGAATGAATAAGTTATTTTTTAATAAAGAAATGTAAAATAATAACTAAATGATTATGCAATTGAATTTATAATTTATTGAATGAGTAAACAAAATGAATTATTTCACTTTGCACATGCTCAAGTAGATCTCTTTCAATAATTAAAACGGTTCAAAGAAAATTTTTATTCCACTATAACATTTTTGTTTTTGACATACAACAAAATATTTGAGAATGAGAATAATATTTTAAAATTGCTTTTACTATCATATACTTTGATCTAGTAAAAGTAAATCTTTTTTGACTGGAATAGAGTACCTGTGTTACTACATGGTTAAAATTACCAGATATTCGGCACTAAAGTAAAAATTTCACCATTTCACTTTGCTCCATTATATCACTTTATCCCACTGTCCCATATATATATATATATATATATATATATATAATATATAATTATTATTATTAGCCAGCATGCCGCAAACTTCAAGGGTCACCAGATTTTCTATGCCTCGTACCTGGTCCTTTTGGTCATTCCGGAAAGCCCGAGGTTGGAAAAAAAATAATTTAATACTATCCCAAGAACACTAAAAACTTTTAAAATAATTTAAGGTATGTACTGGTGTACCAAGTACAAAAATCTCATCTGCACTTTTTATAAAATTGCATTATTGTCACCAGGTATAATTTGTTGCAGCATATTGTTTTATGGTCATTTGTGAACGCGAAATATTAAAATAAAATTATCGAAAAAAGTGCCATCTATAGAGGCATAAAACATTAAGAATTGATTTCTGCATTTGCCGCTCAGTGCAGATATCATTTTTGTAACACGGCAGTATAGATCATCTTATTAATACAAATAAATGATGTAATTTCATAAAAATGTTAATAAATAATAGCAAAATAATGCACCATCAAACCACCATGATTTGTTTCGTCTCGAGATATGAAATTCATTGGTTTGTTTTTGAGAAAGGCGTTATTATTATTTTTCCTTATAGTGGTTTGCATTGCGGTTGAACTGAGGAGAGAAATTAATTTTTGTTTTGTTGCAAAATGAACCTTGAACTATCCGGCATCGCGGAAAATTCGAATTTTCTGGCATGCTAGTCAACCTCACTTTTTCCAGCATGCCGGTTAATGCGGAGTAACACAGTATATAATGTATGTTTGTGTAATTGAAGGGATTATTTAAGTAATTTTATTTTCAAAATCATGCTTAAAATCATGATGTTGATAACTTAAACCTTTTTTTTCTTCCCAAGGTATTGAGGTTGTACTGTAGTTTTTATACTTAAGAAATGTATTCTATTTTCTTTAGATATAATACCATGGTGCAAAATGGTTGTCCTGAACATAATAATAAAGACATAGAGTTTTACTGTGAACTTGACAACAAACTTACATGCAGCTTTTGCATGCTTATTGGGTCACATGTTGGTCATGAAGTAAAGACACTTGTTGATAAAGTAAGTTTTTCCTTTACATTTTAATTAGTGCTTTTCAGTTGACATTTATAGCTTAAATTGTTCACTTTTTTTCTGTTATTTTGTTTTATTTCATCACATTGATGAAAAATCTGTTAATCATCTTGAAATTTTTTTTGCATTTTTTATTTTTTGTGAGACTACAATATTGCACCATCTTTGTCTTTCATTTTCTCTTTCAATGCATTTCCAATTCGTTTCTTAAAAAATTATGAGATATAACACTTTATTTCTTATTAGAAAAATCATCTAATCAATAAATATCATCTAAAAACTGCGATAAAGTGCCGTGGTTGGATAGACCGTAGCACAGGAACTGGGAAGATTGCAGGTTCGATCCTGCTATGGTCCTGCTATGGGTTTTGCTGCCTTTGATTGACTATTTGTTACCTGTTAATTTTGATCCAAATTTCCAAGAATATATAATATAACCTGATTGCAGGATTTTGAACCACAATTCTACTGTTGCATTAAAACCAAAAGAGAAAATATTTATTTTAGCGTGGTAATTTAGCATAAATAATATTTCTCAAAGGTGCATTTTTTTATTGTTTCCTTAACCGTTTCCTTTACAATTAAAAAAAAAAATTGCAAAAAAATTTTTTTTTTTTTTAAATTTGATTTTTAAATACAAGGAAATGAAACAAACAAAATATGTAGGTTTCAAGTTGAATTTTTAATTTTTTATAGGTGTAAAATCATTTAGTTTCACCCGAGTTTTCTCGGGATAATAATTACCTGCAACTCATACGAGCCCGAGATAACTCGGGATAATCAGGCAAGCGATTAATACTTCACAAAGCTATTAAAGAAAGGCCTTATTTCATTTTCTTTTATATTGGCAAAAAATAGTAATTCACTCTGTGTCTGTTTTTTGAAAAATTTTCAGTAAAATTTTTTTTTTTTTTTGAATTGCTACCCTTATGCTCAAATGTTTCGCACAGGTCAGCTAGTTAACAAATATTACCAATCCTAACATTGCATTTTTTTTTTGGTTAGGTCTGTTATGAATGACCCTCCTCCTCCAGGAGGTAAATTCTGGTTGATCTAGTAAGTAGACATGATTACCACTAAATGTTAAAATTCCGTTTTCCTGGAAGAAAAAAAGGGGAATTTAACAATACTTTTTCCTAGGAAAGAGTCTACTTACATATTAAAAAAAAAAAAACTAACCTTGAGTCATTTTTTATATTTTTCTAGGTGTATTAAAAAAATCCTCATAGTACTATTTCATTAAATTCTGAAATATTAAAAATCCCATAAAAATTACTATATATCGAGCTTTTCAACATGTCTAAGCAGTGTCTCTCATAGTTCTAGTTATTAAATTATTATTTTTTTAGAACAAATCTTGTGCTGAAGATTTAAAACGAGTTTTGAATGAAATTACTGAAGTACAGAAACGTATGAAATATACAGATCACGTAAGTTACTTTTCTTTACATTATTATGATTTTTCAGTGATAAAGTATCATTCTTTTTTATTAATTACCTAGAAAGCAAATTCTGATGCACTGTAAATGTGTATGCTCATCAAAAATCTTCCTGTTTTATTTCATCATCCCAATCTTTTTCTACTATTTATGCTTAAAAATGTATTCATATGTGGACAATTCTATTTTGAGAAAAAAAAAAAACAACATTGATTTCTGCATAAACAGCCTGCAGAGTCTCCATATATGTTAAGTTCTTGTTTCATTGCATGAGCATTTGAAGTACATAGACTCGACTCAGGCCCGTTATTTAGGGGAGCAAAAGGGGGGGGGGTCAATTGCCCCCCCCCTCCCCACTGGCTTTGAGAAATCAATGTATATACACATAAGTGAGCGTGGTTTTTGCTATTTTCCGATGAAATTGCGATGTGTTTTCACCCTTTGCCCCCCCCCCCTGGAAAAACTTGAAATGACGTCCCTGACTCAACTTCTATAAAATACTGTTAAATTTTGTTTACTTGTAGAAATAGTATTTATGTGGTGTAATTTTACTTTTGTCAGAAAGTTGAACAAAAACTTATTGTATTAAACTATCTAACTATCCATCAAATAAGAAAAAAGTGACGCTTTTTTGAAAGGTTAAAAATATTACAAAATAAAATTTTAAATATCAGGTTTGCATGGAACTCTTTTTCAATGCAGAGAAGTGAGATTATGAGCTAAAAATTGGATCTACCTTTACCTTTTGTTGTATGTCTTTTCATCCGCAAGCTCACCTTTTTGCATTGGAAAAAGGGTTTCCTGTAACTGTAAGACACATGTCTGTAGTTTTTCCTGCAAATTTTCACAACTTACCGTTGTAATATTATCTTTTCTTCATCATATGTAATATTTCACCAAAAATTTTAAGCGATGTTTGACTGAAATATGGAGCTGAAAAGATGAATGCAGTAAAATTCTGTTGCAACAAACTTCAAACAACAAAATTTACGTTGTTATGGGAATTTTTTCAGTTTAATTCAAGTTATGTGGCTATTAAAATGAGACTGGACATTTATTTCATTGTAAGAGATTGTTTGTTGTATTGGTATTTGCTATAATGAGATTTTACTGTACTTAAGATTTAGATTTTCTCCAAGCTGCCTTGTTTGGATCTCCTATATTGTGTGTGTACTTTAATGCTTTTTCTAAATGCCATCATTGTTGCTGATGTAGAATGTGCTATGGGATAAGAGGAAATGAAACATAGTGACAGAGTAAAAAGACCCTTAAAGCACTTAAATCATAAAAATTTTAAGTTAGAAAACAAAACTCTTTGTCTTTATGGAAGGATCCTTTGTAACGCATTTTGATTTTCTGCTTTGTGAACCAATGAAGGAATTTCATGTGCTTAATAGTGCAGAACAGCACCTTTGAGCAAATGACGTTATGCATTCAGTCTTTTTGGACTTTTGTTCACATACTACTGGAATGGTCTTGGTCTCTTGGTATCTCTTGGAATGGACTCCTTGGTCTATTTTCAAGAAGGGAATCTGAGAAATTTCAGCATTCCGCTTCAAATCAAACATCCCTTTAATTTCAGCCCCTGCAGTTGGATTAAAGCAAAATTTTCTTTGTCAAATTATATTTTGTGAAATTATGATTAAAATGAGATTGGATTTCTAATTTTCTTTTTGAAATATTTTCTGTAGTTGCTGGCCGAAGTGATACCTACGCAGAAGGTGGACATATCTAAATACATAAAAAATGTTCATGACCATTTTCATGAATTGCATGCTCTATTGCAACTAAGGTTGGTATAGTTAGTCTACTTTTGTTAAACTCTTAGATATTTATTTGGGATGCATCGATTAATCAGCTTCTTTGCCGATTAAAGTATTGTTTCACCAAGAAACGTTTTTACTAGTAGTAAATATAAATGTACTATCTGCCAGGGCAGCTAGATTAGCTTCCTGCAACATGTTGATGCATAACGTTCCCCCCCCCCCTCGACTTTTACCTCATTCTGATGTTATATTATTTGATATAATTTAATGTTCATAAGATTTTAAGACATACTACGCACGTGGCCCGCTAATGAGTTTCATGATTGATTCAGTTTAGCCTTCGTTCAAAATTCTCAATATTAGGGATGCACCGAGTAGCACTTTGGCCGAGTACCGAGTACTCTGCCTTTTACTACTCTGCCCAGTACCGAGTTGCCGAGTACCGAGTACCAATTGTTTTTTAAAAAATCATTGACATACGGCAGTATAGGGTTAGAAATCATTACAAAATTTTACTGGTCTTCTCGACCAGTGAACAGGAATATATATTGGTTAACAGGGAATATATACTGGTCCACCTTAAATCATTAACCACATTTTTTTTCTTAAAAAAAATGGTGGTCCTTGGATTGTTTATTTTTATGGTGATTCTAGGCAAGTTTTACTTTTCCGGAACCAATGGACCAGCAGTAAATTCGAACCCTGACATATGAACTGATCATTGGAATGGACCTCTATATGATAGTGCTTAGAACAAAAATCCATTTAAATTTAACTTAAGCATTGTTTAAAATATTTTATTTATTTTGTCAAAAATTTTAGAAAGAAGTTATTTTTAAAATGAAACTACATTAAATGAATAAATACTAAGTATCAATTAAGTTAGAATTATATTAACACATATATAACATCTTTAAATAGTATTTCACTTCAGTATTAATAAATATGAAATCTTTGACTCAGGTCATATTGTATTTATTAAGAGATTTATAGGTACTGCACAGTGGCGGCTCGTGACTCTCAAACTTGAGGGTGCTGCAATCTTTTTACTGTAACAAAAATGTATGCGTGTGTCAATACGTTAAAAAAAATGTTTTTAACGCACCAATATTGAATAAATAATCATTAAACATAATAATTTATATTTACTCAATTCAAAAAAATGAGCAAAAAATAAATAAACATTTTAAAATTATTTAAAAGCAAAGCACATTTTCCTATCTTTTTTTTTTTTGCAAATTCTTTTTTAACTTTTTCATTAAAGTTTTTGATTTTTTTGATCAAACTTGTTTCGAGTGAATGTCTTTGTTAAATTTTCTCTGGTATGAGAACTTTCTACTCGTCGAAGCGTAAGCAATGTTAAAATCCGAAACAGGGTCACATTTTTTTTAATAGCATTTTTTTCGGACAAAGATAACAGTGAAAAAGAAATACCCGGCAAATGCTCAACACTCATCGCTTCATACACTACTAAAGTTGAAAAATATTTAATTGAAGCAGCAAATAATAAAGCAGCGAAAAGGAAATATTCAGCATGCGTATGCGATTAATCGGTTAAAGCATCTCAGGGAGCTGCACCGGTTGCAGCCCACGGCGCGGTTGAAAAATCCTACCCCTGATTGACCACAAGTCACGCTGAGCATGCGTAGAAAGCTTTTCAGCTAGCTCAAAGGAGCTACTCGCTGTGCAACGCCTTACAGAGAGTAAGAGACATTTTTTTCGCACTTCAGTTGAGGCCGTAAGATTGACTTCAATGATAATTTAATGGCGTGCATTTGTATGTGTAACGAAATCTCCTTCATGACCAACTATGGATTTTGTATGATTGAAATTCACTCAGGATCAGAATGAAATAAAAATGTGAATGAAATAATAACTTAAAAGCGTATTTTTTGGGGAAAACTACTGGGGGTGCTGCAGCGCCGCAGCGCCTATGGACGAGCCGCCACTGGTACTGCATCTAAATATTCTTTTCCATATTTTCAGTAGCAAATTCAACTTTCATTACTTTATAAATATTTTCACACAACAAACAGCAATTCTGTCAAACTTTTACTTTCACCTTAAAATATATTTTTTGGAGATACTTTGTGCTACACCAGCTCAAAAGTAACTTTATTACTCATTTACAATTTAATTAAATGCATGCATAATATTTTGACTAAACTTGTTGGAACTATTCATATATATCAAATGTTTTATTGTAAAATTATGTGTGCTTAAGTAATAGGGGTCTTGGTTTAAAAAAAAATGTGTGTATGGGAGGGGGGGGGGGCACTCACACATTTTCTCTTTAAAACTTTCAGGTATTTTTTCACAAACTCACAATCACCCCTCTTTCACATTTGCTTAAATAAATACCTTTAAAGCATCCCATTCTCATTAAAATGACTTATTGTAACAAAAAGTGACAGAATATTCGAATGACATAAAATTTCATTGATAATATAGAACTCAAGAGATATGTGTTTTGGTACAACCCTCCCTAAGATAAAAGACTGGTTCTGGTCATGATTTCAGGTGTTAGTTTAATTGGTTTTAAAGAAAAATATTCGAACATAACATAGAGTTTACTCTGAAAGTTTAAAAATGTGTCCTAAAATGGTTTATTTTGTTTCTTCCAGCCCTATCACGTTCATGTTCGGAATCTAAGTCTTTTAAAATAGTATGGTGGCTATTTTGGTAAAATTCGGAAGAAAGGATAATTGTTTTCTGCTTTTTTGATTTCTTAACAAATTACTTTTGGTCACTTTTTAGTTACTTTTTTGTCTCCTTTTAGTCACCTTTGTTTTAAAATTTGTCACCTTTCTCACCTTTTTCAAAGACCATCAGCAGTCCTCGCCCTGTCGTATATATATTTGCATATTTTTAATTATTGAAAAATGTGTCTTGAACTATTCGATTTTCTACAACTACTCGGTATCGGCCGATTTCCTGATCCAAATTTGACTGAGTACCGAGTACTCGGCAAATTGGTCGAGTACCGAATATTTACCGAGTACTCGGTGCATCCCTACTCATTATCATTATTATTACTGTTTCATATCAACAACGTTTTATTATGATGGATTTCATATTTAATCATTTTGGACATATTGCTTTGAATTTGAGCAAAAATTTGAAGATTTTTCTCATTTTTTTCAGAATCCCTTTATTAAAGGTTATATAAATTAAAACTAATGAAGCCTTAAAAATTACGAATCTATCGGTACCTGGTTCGACTTCCAGTTTATTGGGGTTCAGTAGAAAGAGCAGGACATAGAAAGTTACTCAGTTTTTAATATAAGTAGATTTTTTGCAATCCTTACTATAATATGCAGTATGAAAGTGTACAGAGTAAAAGCAAAACAAATAGTTCATATAGTGCATAGAACTGTATGGAATATTAAAAGATAATCTTCACAGCTGATATTCAAATGACGCTAATAGAAATAATTAAATTCCTGAACTTGTATCCAGTTCAGGAATACGAAAGTGTAGTGAGTAAAAATAAAACAAATAATTCAAAAACTGAAGTATAAAAATATAATCCTCTCCCTTGATATAAATGCTTTAATAAATTAATTTTTCCATTTCGAATAAATATACTCATATAGACATTGTTGCAACATGTTTCATTCGTCAGTACTTTTCTCCTTAGCATAGTGTTTTTAGATAACCTCTAATTTTCAAAGAATAAAACTCTTGAATTAAATGGCTATTTATAACTGAAAAATAAATTTAAATTGAAAACATTCCTAAATTAGATTGCTCTCTACAGCCCTGCCTTATTTTTATCAAATTTTCATGTCTAGTGTGTTAATGCATTTTAATTAACAATAATATGAAAATTCGTTCTAAGAAACTTGATAAAACTTTGAAGTTATTTTTTTTCAGAAGTAAGGAAAGTGACAAAAAAAAAAAAAATCTTCTCTCAGAAACAAAAGGTTGAGAATGTTAGAAATGTTAGTATAAAATTTGAGAACATATCATTTGATATGATAAAATATTTACTGTTGAACTTACATTGAACGTTAAAATTTAAATGAATATCAGTTAATGATACAGGCCTGCGAAATTAAACTTTTTGAAAAATACAAAATAAGTTTTTGCAGATCTTTATATGTAGTGTGCTGATTTCGAAAATGGCGTTCATTTTACCATCTACTATTTACTCTTTATTATAGTATAATACTCATACAATGACCAAGCGGACCAAATAATATGCATGAAAGTTTGAAACAAATTTCAAACAGCAAAAAAAAAAAAAAAAAACAAAAAAAAAAATGTTTCTGTTTACAAAGGTTACAAAGGTTCATTGCAATCTGGCTACAGGGTCAATCAACAAATTTTCAGAAATTTTTGTGCCGTATCAGTTTTGATTTTGATAAAATTTTGTGGGCAATCTGCTTCAACATTCTGTACTCCCAAAGGTTTTTTTTTTTGGAGAAACTTTATTCCCAAGATATAGCTATTTTTTGCTCTAAGGATGAGTAAAATTAGGCATTTTTTAGTCTTTTTCTTCCACGTAGACCAATAAAAAGTACTTGATTGCTGAAGAATCAAAGTATCACCAAGAAAAGGATACTTTCTATGTATTTAAATGAAAACATTCCCGCTCTTGTAAGATAAACTGTTTTAGAGAATACTTTTTGATGGAAGATATCAACAAAAATGAAAGTCAATATTACAGAAAATCCTTACGTGATAGATTTTTTCGTTATTTTTCCTGAAATAAGCATTAATAAATACATAAAATTCAGTCATTACTTTTCTTGATATTTTTTTCATCTCATTTCTGTGTTATGTATGGATTATTATTGCGGATTAGTGAAATTTCAGAACTTTAATGCACTTTATATACTTATGTTGTTGATTTTAGGGAAGCTGAGCTTATTTCTCAGCTAGAAGATATATCTCAACAAAATATTCAACCTATAGAAAAAATGGTGAGCATAATTCAGAGAATATTTCTTAAAAGTGCACTATTAATTATGTATTATTCTCATCTAAAATGTTACATATTTTTACAGAAATCTGAAGTATCCGCTTACCACAAGGATTTGATTGCTGTAAAAAGAGGCAAGTTAAAAACTTTTTTCCCTTTCCACATTGTACTTTGATCCTTTTATTTCCCATTACTACAAAGGGAAGGAGGTATGGAATCACTTTTAATAACTGGTGTAAACAAAGTATGAAAATGGTTTTCACAATTTCGAACAGAAAGTAGGTAAGAAAAAGGACAAAACTGACTCAATTTTCATGGAATAATGTTTTGGTTTTTGCTTCATCAAATTTTATTGCCTTTCTCCTCCTTCCCTCATTTTCTTATGTGGTTTAAATAGTAATCTTTCATTTTTTTGGTTTTTGTATTTTCCCTCTTCAGTTTTATGCATGCTGGCATGCTTTAAATCTGTTTAGGAATCTGTTTAGGGTTAAAAGTTTTTTTCCCTTCCCTCTTTGCCAGATGCTGAAAAAGTTGTAGAAAATCCATACCTGGCTGTTAGCGCTCCTGCTTTACTGAAAAAATTGGAAGAATTCAAGACGCTGCCTTATTATCTTGTGGGTATCACAGATAATAAGGATGAGTCATTAAGCATAGAGTAAGTTTAAATATGTTTTCTTTTTAAATTCTATTTTGTCTTAAGTGTGTTATTTAACATGAAAAGGGAGTCCTTCCATATTACTTGACTCCTCGATGTTTCTTAATAATTCCTTAACCTTTTGGCAGGGAGTAAAATAATTTAATTTAAAAATTGAAATCAGGGTTTATGTATTCAAATCTGATTTCAAAATAAATAAATACATGAAATAAAAATAATAAATAATTGAAAAAGAGCTTTAATAAGCATAATTAAGCTTGAAATTGAGTTTTAAAAATTACAAAATCATAAGTCAAGTATTACTTCACGGAAAAACTTTTGCAATGAAGTAAATTGAATTTAATATAAATACATATGATTCAAATCAAATAGATGACAAGAAAACACTAAATGCTGCAAATGAAGGGAAAATAAGCAAATTGGGTAGCGTTTTTGAGATAAAAGTCAAATGCGAGTTAAATGAAGGAAAAACAATTTAATTTACATTATTTTTTTCCTTTAAAATCATTATTGTAATTATATTTAAAAAATACGTTAGAATGCAGTTCATCAGTTAATTAAAACAGTTTTACTGCTCATTACATATGGTCTTAAAATCCATTTTTCATTTTTGTTTGCTCTCCTTCATGCAGGGACATAACTAGGCCATTTTTGAACAGGGGCACTACTTAACTTTAGCGCTCCCCCCCCCCCCTTATTAAAATAAAGTATTTGTCAAAAAAAGTGATACGCCAACATCTGGACCGTCATATAAAGGTATATTACAACGCATATTTGATAGAAAAATCGTGTAAAAAGAGAGTTCTATCTTTATTCAGCTTATCTCAAGTTTTTCAGTAATTTTTATTTTAAAATTAAGAAAAAGAAGCAAAGAAATGCTTCCGACTGTTCAAAAAAAAAAAAAAAAAATCATAAATTAACTAAATACAAAATGAGTAAATGTTTTCCTTTTCATACTGAATATTATATTTAATACGTTTGAAAACTACTTGAAATGAAAGAAATTTTAAAAGACTTAAATATTTTGTAAATCAAAAATACTTACATGAATTTAATTAAAAAAAATTAAAGTAAAAAAATCTAAATTTTACATGTAAACTATCCAATATTCAGCATTAAAAGAAGTTTGCGGTGAAATTTTAAGAAACTTAGAAATCCTAAACTTTACTGTATAAGAAAAGGAACAAGAGCATTTTTTAAAAAAATGTGAATTATTGAATAAATGTTTATAAATTAGCATTTGTTTATTAAATAATTTACAAAACCTCACATATTGTGGCTGAAAAAATTCTGTACAATTTATTTATTTAAAACCAGAATTTAAATTTGAAAATTAGTACCTTTTATTAACGCGTTAATTAGCGCGCTTAAGTTTCTTTTTTCTATTTTTTTAAACAATAAAAGCAATTTTATATTAAAATTAATGTAAATATTTTAGTATTTGATTAAAGAAAAAAGAAGAAAAAAAAATACAAGTTTTTAAATAACATAGTAGAAAATGTAACATTAGAAAAAAAAAAAACATTTTGTTGAGAATTTCAATCTTCATATAAAAACACACAAACTCCAAAATATGTGTGTCCAATGTAAACTCAGAAACTTCCCGACCGATTTTGTTCCATATTTTACATCAGGTGCAGGTTAGCTCAGGGAAGGTTGTTAGACCATGTTGGAAAAAATTTGAGGAATAGTTCTTTTTTATGTAAAATCTTAGTTTTTGACCGTTTTCGAAAAATGGCTCTATCTAGAGAAATAATTATCGTATTGTCTTCATCTTGGTCTCATTCGGCAGATTACAAAAAGCCTATAATAGAACATTTTCTACCTACGGTGCCGTGAATGGGATGTTGGAAAATCACGTGAAAAAGACTTATACCCGCTTAAAGTTTGAAATTCAAATTTTAATTGCCGTTGCCCTTTCGTTCAAATGTGGAAAGATTGACTTCCACATTTCAATACGAAGTAAACTTAGCCAAGGCTTAACTCTATCTTTGCAGTTTTCGGGATTACGCTTAAATTTTTTGAACGGAAAAACATTACTTTCTCCAAATGTTCGAATCAAAGAAAAAGAGTAGTCTCTAGGAGGGAACAGTAGTTGTTTGCAGACTAAATAGTATTTTATTGCATGTTTAAAACATGTATTTAATGCCGCCATCACTAAATTTTTAGCTTCGTTTCAACAAATTCGTAAATAATCGTTTCATTCTGACATTTCCAGTAATACTGCTATCCAGTTACCTTTCGTGTTTGGCGTCATAAAGTTTGGCAACAATCGGGAAATTTACCAAACCTCCCAGCGGGTGAAATCTTGCTTCTTTGAGGGTCACTGTTAGATTGTAATCACTTCAAGGAGATGGTGCGAAAGATATTACATTTCTTGCCTTTTATGTTCATATTAAAATCATGGAAGAATGGTTATGGCTGAGCTACATTACATAATCGGTTCTCTATGTTATTAACTTTAGATTTTTCGATCAATTTTACATTAAAATATAACATTTATGGCTGAACCGGTGAATTATATTAAATTTTAATGACAAAATTGCTGTGGTCATTTAGAGGTTACGAAAATCTTGGCCCTACAGCTGTGTCAAGAGTTCCATTGAAACGTAAAAATTTTGCTAAAAATTAATAAGGTCATCACACATACACGCAAAAGAAAAAAGTCTTCAAAACTAAAACATTCTTCCCATTGAACAATACAAACTTTGAAATGGCATTAAAAGTGCCATTAAAATCCATTTAATCAGGAAGTCTTTTGGATATATAACATTACGCTATATTTTTGTTTTGGCAACTGTGTGTCCGTAGGCTGTCCGTAACAAGCCGCCGCGGCAGCAAATTTTGTGCTTCACCAAAACTGGATGCGTCCCTTGACATTGCTTTAATTTCTAAGGTAGCCCGTGCAACGCCGGGCCACACAGCTAGTGAAGTTATATATTTTGTTTTGTCATTTCTTTGATATGAAAATTGAATTTCATTCATAAATTAAGTACATAATGTTAATTTGTCATATTTGCTTTAAAATACAACTGGAGTTAATTTTCAGTAATTAACAATTTACATTTAATTAGAGATTAATTGTTTTCACTTTTTCTAGTATTACTATAGATCCTGAATTTGACAAAAAGATTAAAGATCTTGGAAAAATTATTGTCGCTTTATCTCCAAAGTAAGTTTTATGTATTCCAAAGTAATAAGTAATGTAAATCAAGAACATTTTTATAGTAAAATTTATTTATTTGATTAATGAATAAATTCAGTATGTATCTTTTTTATCCTTTTTTTATGTTGATTTTTTGCTGATTTTGTGATTTATTAATACCAAGATAAAAACCTTGGAAGCAATTAAAATTTAGGCAATTCTGGTAAATAATACATTATTATAGGATTATTTAAGAATGAGAGCTTTATCATTTTTCAGTACTGGTATAACACATTTACTCATCTTTCTTTTTTACATTTCTTAATTTTGTATCAGGTGATTTTTCTTTTTAAAAAGCTTACTCTGTTGTTTTCTCCTGTTAATTCATTATTTATCTTGTCTCTTTTTTTTTTCTCTTTTCAAAACCAAAATGCAGCAGTACAATGGATCAAGAAACAGTGGGAATAAATTTGTTTAAAAGTGCTATTTGAAAAAAAAAAAAAAATGATATTCACTTTTTTCTTAATTTTTAAAACTGTATTTTTGTTCTTAGGCACAAAACTTGAATTTTAGACATTTGCCACTCTGTGCATTTTTATTCCTATTTTGCACTTTTTTTAGACTTTTAACAATAACACAGGCCAACAAAAAAAACCTTTTTGAAAACTTTTTTAATTTTAATAGCTGATCTTGATAGATTTTTATGTGCTGAATTCAAATCTGCTTGTAGTTTTTATGTATCACCCTTAGTTTCCAAGCAAAATGTATTTTATTATATAGTCTAATACCCATTTACAGTATATAGGGAAATCAATGAAACACTGTAGAATCGTAAAAATGGTTTGTATTTACAGTAAAATACTTGGAATAGTAATTTTATGTGATGATACAAGGTTCACTTGTCAACTGGAATTGCTTTATATTTTCTTTCCCTTTTTTCCTTGAAGCTTCTTGTGTAGCTTTTCCTGCGATGAATAGCTTGCTGAACTTCCCGGTGAAGTGACCAACAGTAATCCCCCATCATGTTGTAGCATGTGTTTCAGCAGTGCTGCCAACATCATCTTTGTTCATTAGACCTATTTTTTTTATGTTATCTTAACTATGAAAAAGCTGTTAAATTCTAAAAATGTTTCTTTATTTCATGAATGTAACTATAAAATGTGAATAAATGGTGGGTGATACAACTTTTTAAGCATCATATTTGGATTCAGCAACCTAAACAACATAAGAATAAGGTATTTTCATTAAAAAAGTTTTTTCATCGTTGGCCTGTGTAATGTGTCATAATGTAAGTGTATTAATACTTTTGAACAAATCAACCTAATTAAAACAATAAAACAAAAAGATGAATTGTCAAAAAATCTCCTGAAACTTGATTTCCTTTCAAATAAAAGTCAACAATATTAACGAATTGCAGTTAATCTCAAGGGACGATAAACTTTGATATACTAAACAAATCCTATTAATTTTGAAATAAGAGTACTTTGGTTGGCTAGCATGTACAAATTTGCTTCTGCTTGGAAACATCAATCGTTAATAATGTTATGAGAGAAATTTTGGAACATTTAGTGTGTTATTATTTCAAAAGCAAAGCAATTCAGAAAAATTTCTATTCCTCGCAAAGGCTTTCACAAAAATCAGGAACATAAAATTTAGTGCTTCATGTTGAAATACAACCTTCAACTTTATGTAATGCCCTGTATGATAATTTTTAGGCTGTAAGTACCTGTAAGAAGTAAATATGTGTTGGAAAATAGTGTCATTGAAACAAACTCTCCCTAATTTCTTTCAGTGGCTGTTCACTTCCTCTGATCTTAGTGTTATCAATTACAATCGAACCTTGTTGATTTGAATGTTCTTGAAACAAATTACTGCTAAACTGAACTACATTTCTGATCCCAGTATTCCTGTTTGTTGTTTATTGTTCATCAGATAAGACCAACTATAGTTAAGACCAATGGTTTTCAAACTATGACCTGCAAGCTAGATTTTAGATGCAGAAACCAGCCGTCATAATCATTAGCAGCATCATTCGCATGACTAATTATAATCATTAAAAGACCGATGCTCCTCTTCCCGCAAGTGGGAAAAATCCTGGATATGCTACTGATCACTTGATGTGTTTTCTCTGTTAATCTCTTGTTATATTTATATATTCTGCGAGTTTCTAATTGCATATATTAGAATAAATGCAATAGCAATCATTAAAATATTCAACAATATCAAAATGTCCAGCTCCTATACTGTCTAAAACTTTCCTTTAAAATTTCCTTTCATTTTTTGTGATTTGTTTCATTAGAAATAGACCATATATATATATTGATGTGTGTGTGTAAATATATATATATATATATGTGTGTGTGTGTGTGTGTGTGTGTGTGTGTGTGTGTGTAGTGTAAGGCTCCTAATACTTAAAAAAGAAGTTTAAAATTGGAAACAAAATTCGTTTCTAAATTCTAGTAATTGTCAGAAAGCTTAATTAAAAGTAATTTTCTCACGTTACATCTATTTTTTACGCAAAAAATACTCATGTGATTCTGAACTACAATGTGTATAAAGAGCTATCCTTTGATGGTGGGGGAAGAGGAGATATTGGTCGTGGAGCATTGGCAAATTTTCAAAAATGGCCTGTGTCAAAAAGTTTGAAGATCCCTGGTTAAGACGAATTGATTTTAAAGGTCCCTTAGAATTCAATTTAACAAGGTTTGTCTGTATTTAGTGTTATCAAAAGTCATCTCCTTCATGCATGGCCTGTTTCAGGAGCAGAGGGCATTTTTGCATAGGGGATCCTGGGCTTCAGAGACTCCACATTTCTTTGATCACAAAATGTGTTTAACACAATAATAAAGGAAAATGTAATATAGAAAAATAGATTTATTGTGTTATATCATAAACCTATTTATTTGAGATATTTATAAGCATTCTTATAATAGTATAGCTGTATAAAAGTTTTTCATTATTGAAATCTCAAGTACTAAATTTTGGATGGGGCCTGGCAGCATTGGTTCATAAGGTTTTCGAATTTCCTTTTTATTATCTGTCTTCATTCCTTTTCAGATTGAAAATAAACTTTTTCTGATCCAATTATGTTATCAGTTTTAATATAAAAATAAAATAGGTGCTTTATTTTCAATTTCATATTTCTTTTCATAGATTTACTTTGAAGGCAAAAGATGAATTACCTGAGAACTATACTTACGAAATGCCTGAAAAATTTTCTGCCTATGGTGAGCTTATAAAATAATTTTGTGCAGTGTTTATAAATTTTTCAAATCTCCCATTTTAGGTAAAATCAGATATTTTACCTAAAATGGTAAACTTGTACTTGATAACTTTAACATTTTATTCGTTTCCTATAAAAAGTGTAGCTATTAAAAAAAAAATAAGAAAAACATCATGTCAACCGAGTTTCATAAATGTATACAAGTAAAAAGAATTTAAATTAGCAGAGGTCAAGATATTGATAAATGTATATAATCTAGTCTGCAAACTTATTTTCTTGTATTTAAACTATAAGATTTTAATAAAGCTTGATAAACTGTGACTTCCTTTTCAAATCTGCTTTAAATCCTCACATTTTGCAAACCTCTTCTTTGAAAAGTTCCTTATTCCATGGCATTTTTGTGAGTGAAGAAGTTTCCTCATTTGAGTTTCTCAAAGCAGATTTCTGTGTGTGCGCATTAGTTTTGTATTAAGAAAAAAAGAGTAAATAAATAACAGATTTATTTTATTGTTTTTAATATAAGGTATAATAAAAGCATATAAAACAACATTGAAAAGCACAAATGCATGTTAATACTGTAGTATTTGCCGTATTCCTGCACATTTGAAGAACTATGTCTTCATATTTATGAAACACATCATACTTTGCAGTAATTAGGAACTTTATGTTCAAATTGCAGAAATGAAGTTATGTTAAAAGATGGCTAATTCTCATGTTAAAGATAGATTTATTTAATCTTTCTTCATCAGCTCAAAAGCTCTATTTATCAATTCAAAAACTCTGTTAAATAAAACGTTGTTAAAATACATATGTACCAAATTAAACTTCTACAAGAAAAAGCCAAACTTCAGCTAGGAGAAGTAAAATTTAGAGTATTAATCGAACTGAGCGAATTCTTCTACATGTGAAGGCTTACAGAAAGAAAGCAATATTGAGATGGGCATCTAAATAATAGGTGAGCTTAAATCGTGGACCTGTTTTTAAAAAAGTTGATTTTCGAAACTACTGTACACATAATTGATACACAAATGTGAAGAAAAATATACCAAGCTTTATAAGCTACAAACGATGTGTGAGTCTTTATTTACATGGCAAATACGTAATTTGTAATTCAGTATGTTCTGCATCCATGTGATTTTTTTACACTGTTTAGTCAAAGACTAATTTTATCGACCCCCAATACCAAAAACATTACAAAAGCATATTTGTGCGGCATCCTGAACCATTGTCAGTGTGATACTCTAAAATGTGTGCAACTGGGTTACAGGTTATTTGTAAAAAAGTGCTTCACATTGTGGTTTTGAAATTGAATATTTTGTGCAATAAGCTCACTATTGCACATGTATGTAATCGAACTTTATTGGGGAGGGGGGGGGGGCTTGGTATAATTTAATTCATGTATCACTTTTGGTAATATGGGTACTAGTTCGAAAAAGGTGATTTTTTTAAAATTCAGGTCTATCATTTGTGCTCAATCTGTATAATTCTGCCAGTATTTAAATCAAATATGTGGTTAAAACTCATGCTACATAGAGTTATTCTTGATTTTGAACTTTAGTTTGTACTAGTTCAGGGTAATTTTGATGCTCAATATTATGAAACATGCTTGAGAAAGCCCATGCTAACTTTCTAAAAAAAAGAAAGGTTTTGTAATTAGAGATAATGGGACAGCTTAATGGAATCACTGAAAATTGACTCTTGTCTGTTTGACCCCAGAAATTGGAACCTTCAGTGATTTAATTCTAGAACTTAAAATCATGTATGAAACTTTTGGGGACTATTTCTTCAAACTTGCTAACCGAAGAAATATTCCTGCAAAGTCGAATTGTCTAAAAAACCTAGCAATATGCTTAATTATAATAGAAAAAAATGTTAAAATGATCAAAAGCTGTTCAAAAATGTTTTTGCTTATTTGTTAATATATGATCATTTAGTGCTTCATATATACAAACTAGTAAGAGTGCAGATAGTTTATAGTCACGTTGTACAGCTCTTTGATAAGAATGTTTAGATTGGAATACTTCTTGAAACAGACACAAGTAACAAGGATGTGAAGAAAGGAAAGTGGCTTAAGCTAGATTTTATGTTTCAGTGAATGCTAATTTTTAATTTTATCTCAAATTTCAGTTTAGGTTTTGATAGGAGAAAACAAAAAAAAGCAGAGATTTTAGTTTTGCAATGCATTCTAGATCATAGTCGAATTGTAGCGATAAATTTTTAGAATACCTTAGCAAACTACAAGTTTAAGTTGTAACATGCTAAAGGTTATGATGCTCTTCTGTTGTAAATGGTATAAATTTTTGTGAAATGCAACTTGTAAATCATTGTTTATTGAAATTTTTATGGAAACAGAAATAGTTTTTCATGCAGTAGCTTAAAATTACTTTCATTTCAGATGACTCAAAGTCCCTTGCTACGGCTGAATCCTTTTCAGAAGACAGCTTATCTGTTAAAAGCCATAAAAGTTCTAATAATGTGGGTATTCAAAAGTCCTTGAAATGCAGAGAATTTACTAGAAGTGAGTTAAATAATTATATTAGATTTTATGAAGGACGAGAATAATTGTTTTATTGCACTGTGAAATATTTCATGATAGTAAATTGTACTTTTATGTTACACATGTATTTCAATTTTTATTAATTTTATACAATGTATTTAATCCTACTTGCAAAGTTTCTGTGCCCCTGGAAAGTCGTCGGATTTGACCACGATCAAAGTTGGTCATGCAAATTACGATTTTTGTGATGAAAGTTAAACATATTAGCTTTCTTACGTGTCAGCCTCGATCTTTTTTTCCGTAATTGAAAACTTAATCGTATCTGCTTCCATAAAACTTGCTCGTTTTTGTTTACTGTTTGATTTGAGAGCTTAGTCATAAATAATTTTGTGTTTGCCATTATTTTGAAGTCTTATATTCAGCATAGGAGAAGGCTTGCATATTCCTCAATTTGCCATGCCAAATTGTACATTTTAATCCATTTGCATCCTAATCTATTCAAGCCAATCAAGGGAGGGTGCAATGTGGGTGATTGTCCCTATGGACCAACAATGGTTGGGAGCTGAAGTTTCAAAAGCTCATGTTGACCATCTTAGATGACATTGGGACGTTTCCAGGAATTTTTTTTGAATTGAAGTTTTAAAAAGGTAATTGTCGATGATCTTTGGTGATGTGAAGAAGAGAGGTTTCTTTGCCCAGACATTTTTCTGAATTGAAGCGATCTCGATAATGTTACGCGAGAAGGGATGTAGTTTCAGGACTTTTCTCTGGTATCTTTTGAAACTGAAGTTTCAACAGCACTTATTAGCTGGTGTCCCTAGCACCCCCTCCCCCCTATTATTTTCAAGATTTATAAGTTATTGTTAAATGTTTGATGTAGGTACTTATCTTAAAGCACATATGGTGGATTATTTACTCCAACTTAATGGTCACAAAAGCTACTAAACAGAAAACAAATGAGCGGAACATGACAAACAATCACTGTCAACTCCTCCACCAAAAAAAAAAAAAATCCAGCATCCACTTCCTGACATTTATTTAAATTCAAATTATGTTTTTCACAATCATGAATGGCAAAAGGACCCTAATTGTTGTTGTTTATTCTACAAATAGAAATGGGGAAGAAATTTACACACCCTTCATTTATGCCTGATGCTTTTCTAGATTAGGTAATACAAGGCATATGCATAAAAAAGAAGTGGTAATTTGGATGCGGTTTTAATGATGTGGTTATTTCTGTCGATTTGCACCGCTACACATATTGTAAAGATTATATTTACAGTTTAGAACACTGTTTGGTATTTTTATTTCTTTTCAGTCTTAGATGATGGTAATTAGTACTCTGTAAATTTTGTATTCAGTTGAAGCCAGTTGCTATTTAAGTTCATCTGTATAAGTTTTTCCTAAATTTTTTTAACCTCCCCCTCCACCCCCCCCCCAAAAAAAAACTTTTCAAATTTAAAATCTGCTTGAGTTAAGACTTGTAAAAAAAATATTAACTCAAACTGATTTGTAACCATGATGACAAAATTAGTCCTAAACAAATATTAAAAAAAAAAGGACTTGGACTAGTTTTTGTTGTCAAACTGAAAAATCAAAGGGACATCAACCTCAATAAATGATCTCAATAAGCAATTCCTGATTGCTCAAAAAAATGAATAAATAAAGAATAAGATTAAGAAATAAATAATAATGATTTAAAAATAAATAACAAAAAAAGATTGAGGAGTACGCCCACTTCCAGACCACTCTATATTTTTAGCTTTATTTGTTGTTTTTATACCTGTGTTCTGCTGGTTTAAACATTAATATGGATTTTATTTTGTGTTAAGATTAGTTTACTACTATTGTAGATGTTCCTGAAGAAGTCTTTGCTTCTCATATTACAAGTCCATCTAGCTTTTGGATGCAAAAGTTCAGTGACAGGAGAAAATTACATGATTTGTCAGAAGCAATTAATAAGTGGTGTAAATATGAAGGAAAAAAACACATTGTAGATGCTGTAGAGAAAGGTAGGTTTCTTTTCTCTGTCAACTACTCAATGAATAACTGAATACTGACATGTTTCTGAAGGATTGAAAATTTGCTATGTAGTAGAATCAGAATACTATGTATACCTCAGAATGCAATTGATTTTTAATTACAGTATGAGCATTTGTATTTTATAAAAAAAAAATTGGAAATTTTTTTATTACGTCTGTAAAATTTTCATCCTTATTAAAATTATTAAAAAGCAGGTCAATGAAAATCTTCTTGAACATGGACTAAAAGACTAAAAATTTTTAGTTGGAAATAAAAAAAAATTCTGTTAAGTCAATAGTTAATAATTTGTAGTTAATTAGTTATGAATTTATAAGTTAAAGAACTAAATAGTAAATTGCCCATGATAAAAAAAAGTTTGACGAGTAAAGTAAGTTGCTGCCACTTATTTTTATTGAATGGCAGATAGAGAAGTTAGTAAGTTTTTGATATTTTTGACAAGCAGGTTTAACCATACAGGATGGGTATGGGTAAACCATGATGAAAATGTGTTCAAAACCGTTGCATCTCAAGCAACTAAGATGGTTGTTATAAATTATTTTAATTTCCTTTCTCTTTACGTTAATTTTTACACAATGCTCAAAAAAGCATGGTGATTTAATTGTCGAGCAGCTTCGTTTTTTCACACAGTTAAACAGTAATTTCAGTGCTGTTGAAAGTTTTCTCCGTGCATGAAATAAATAAAAATGTATTCGCCCTTACTAAGCACAAAACTCATATCTGCCCTTTTTATCAAAATTGAGCTATTGCCGCCAGGTAGTGCTTTGTAATGTATTTTACCTAAATGCAATGTTTTATAGCCAGTTGAGACCAAGAAATATTTTTGAAAAAATTTGAAACAGTGGCCTCTCAATACATAGCCCAAAACTTTAAAACGCATTGTTTCAGTTTGAACTCAACTGCAGATACCACCTTTGTTTTTATCACAGCAATATTGTGCCGTTATGTGCTTGTATTTATAATATATATTAATATGATAACAAAGTAAATTCTTTTGTTTGTAAACATGCACTAGGTTCTTGTTTTATCTCAATTTTAAAGTACGTAAATTTATCTGTGTTTAAAAAGCTTTAAAAGTCGAAAACAAATGAATGGGTTCTAATATTGAGCTTGCTTAAACTATGCTAGTGTCTGTAGGTGCTACAGTGCCTTCTTGTAGCAATGAAATATCTATATCACTGTAAAGCCATCCTGTGAACATTTCTTTTTTTCTTATCTTCTAGTAGCTGCTTAAACTGCTGCAAGTTCAGGTTAAAAAAAACATCCTTATTTTACTCGTTGAAGGACAAAACCTTTTAATGAGAAATACAGCACTTTAGTTTTATTGTCTTAAGTTTGAGATTTTTTTATGTTTAGTTTTTCCAGAGGTGGACTTAAAGCCCAATCAATTCCGAAAACTAATATTACTGTACATGGTATCGCAAAAAGTTACTGCACTGGAAAAATTGCATCTTTATTTTTCGTTTGAAAGAGAGTTACAACTTAGTCCAATTTAACAAGAAATTTGAACTTGCTTGCTTTGTTTGATTAAGAGTTTAATATAGGTAAAAGCAGAATCAATGTTAAATGTTAAAATTGCTGTTATATATTTAGAGCACATTTATGTTAAGACTGACTGTTATAAGTAGCAAAATAATCACTTATAACTCTAATTAAAACCCTCTCACAATGTATTGTAAGATAACAAAAAGAATACCAGAGCAGTTTGAAACAGCTATGAAACTAATGTATCTGGAAAAAATATTTGTGAGTCTTGCAGATGAAAAAATATTTTTATCTGTTCTGTTTGTAGAAAAACCTATTAAGCGGACTTTTTAATAAAGAAAAATTTTAAGTCCAATATTATTAGTATAGCCTTTTTACAGGCTATTAAAAAAATACTTCATAATTTTGATAGGGTAATGATAAAATTAAAACAGCCCTACCTTATTCTGTCCTTTTTTCATTCTGGGGATGGCTGCAGTGTTTCTTTCAGGCATCTCTCCGGGGGGGGGGGGGGGGGGGAAACGCAGTTTGCACTACCACACACAGAAAATGAATAAAAAAAAAATAAAAATATTAAATGAGCAAGTAAGTAAAAATTAAAGAAATAAAAAAGTAAATATTTAATAAATGAATATAAAAATAAAAGAAAATTTCAAAATATATTAAGAGGTGGCATTAAAGATATCCTACAATTGCATATCTATTTCGGAAAAATACTGGGGGAGACTTAGTGAAACCCATCCTTTTTCTCTTGCCATCATCAAAGATCGCCTAGCTGTTTTTTTTTTTTGGGGGGGGGGGATTTAAAAACGCTTATAGAGAAAGTTATAAACTGCATCAATTTTTATAATTTGTAAAAGATAGTCTACAAATACGTTTTTTGGACCTCATTTTTAAAAATTCAGAGAAATTTGGCTTATTCTGCCAGGACTTCAATTTGGAAAATTTTAAGAGGAAAGCCCAAAACCCACCCCTTTCTCAAACGCTATCAAAATGCACTGAAGTTGTGTATCAAGATTTCAATTTCAAAAACTTTTCCGGGCTCGAGCTCCATTCCGCAATAATAACCTCATTAGAGACGTCGCACATTTGCGTTTTTAGTACATTAATTTCGAAAAAAATTCTGAAAGAGTGACACGAACCGTATTTCTCTCCCCAACTTCCTCAAAGATAGTTTACGATTTTGCTTGTTTAAGACTTCAATTTTGATTTTATTTTTCTGAAGAGAGTTCCAAATCTTGTCCCTTTCTCTGAAGACATCAGAGATGACCAACAATAGCGTTTTTATGCCTTCAATTTCAAAAAACTGTGGGGAAGAGTCCGTGATCCCCTCACATATCACCAAAAAAGACCTTCAATTGCATATTTAGAGCTCAAATTTTGAGAGCTCGAACTGCATCATTTACTTAACGTCATTAAAGATAGTCGACATATGCACATTTTGGGCTTCAATTTGAAAGTTTTTAATTAGCAGTGCCCCCGAACTCCCTCAACATTGTTAAAAATCCTACAAAATTTTCGTTTTTTCCCTGAAACTCTCCCTCCCTCACATCCGTCATCCCTTGGCAACTGCGGATCCTACTTCTGGTTTTGTGGAATATTATCGGGGAGCGTGGAAAAGGTCCCCAAGAGGCAGTTTTAGGCTATTTCTGGTAGCTTTTGGCAGTCCTCCATTACTCCCCCCCCCCTTCATTTTGGATTCTTTTGCCTCTCTGGATTCTTGAAGTGCCCCCCTGGAGCAAAATGTCTGAAAGAAACACTGGATGGCTTACTAAATCATAGCTGCAATGAACTTATTTCTGTGACAAAAATAAGCCCCCACTTAGAATTTACTGAACTTAAAATATATATTAACACTCAACTATATTTACATTCGAAACTTATTTACACAACAAAACTTGACTCATATATACAGTTACAGTTACTTTCACAGTTCATCAAAAGTTCTAAATTGGAATTAGTTCCGAGCGCCTTCCAGCGGGCAACTGAAGACCAAAAGTTTCTTTTGAACACAGGACCAGCAAAAATGATGTCAGAAGTTGGATGACGTATGAAACAGAAAACATAAAATTGGGGTTCCACTGAACATATGTTGGAATTGGATTTTTCGAAAGGAATGCCCCCCCCCCCCCCCGTTTTTTGTGGCAAATCAATCTTTTTTTCAAATGTTTTTTTTTTCTTAGTACATATCCTGTAGTTGATAAATATTTTGTTGCAATCAGAGTGCTGTTAACAGCAACCTCCTAATACCTTCATATTATTCACTAATAGTTAAATGAGTTTTGCAACTGCAAAAAACTTCTATTTTATATGGAGGTTTGAATGAAAATAGATTTTTTAGCTACGAAAAATGTAACTTAAAATATAAATCAAGCACCTCCAATTGAACGGAACCTCAAACTCTTTCGAGACCGGGATTGTCAAGACTCTACTGTATTAATGTTTCAGGAAGTAAGCTTGAATAAATATAAAAATTAAATTTGCATCAATATTGGAATGAAAAATAATTTTGTTAGTTTTGGTTTGTTTCTGATTTTTTTGATTTGATGCATTTTCTATTGTGATTTATTTTCTCATGTGCTTTCAAAGCTACCCTCTCTTTGTGATTGTAATGTGTGAAAATTGTTTCAGGTGATTTATATATTGTGCAATACAGTGCTGACAAAAAGTGGTATCGTGGTAGAGTAAAAAGAGTATTTGAACATGAAGAATCTCCTGATTCAACAGATTCTTATAAATTGACCAAGTCAAACAGCACTGAAATTCTTGTAAAGAATAGAGATCCTATGGTTGAAGTTAGCTATATTGATTATGGAAATTCCGAAATAGTTCCTATGTCCAAGTAAGAAAAATAAAATTAATTTATGTGATATAGTGCTATTATTTTTAAGCGATGAAAACTCAAGTTTTACACTTATGTTATCAGTGGGAAATTTTCTTCGAATTTGTTTGTTTTTATGCGCTGTTGATTTTCTTTTTTTTTTAACTCTCCCCAAAAGTTTCATTGTTTCTTATGTATGCAATTTGAGATCTTTTTATAATAAATGCTCTTTTTTTTCCTTTGCTTTTTTTAATGAACTCGTTTAGATTTTGATATTTTTTCTGCAGAAATTATCTAATTCAGTGATATTAGAAAGTTCCTATTCCAATGTAGTAAATCACCTTGAGGAAAGTGATTCACCACATTGAATCATTGTTTCAGCTATATACGGATTATTTGACTTTATTGGACCATTTGACGTGCAAAATTCTAATAAAAGAAGAAAAAAAGCAGTTTTTTTATGAAAACAAAATATTTGGTGAAGGTGACTAATTTTGTAATTGGTATTCTTAGATCAATAGTGCTTGGTTCAGAGATGCCAAGAGCTCCTTATTCAGGGAGGTTTATCTGCAGATTAGGATTCAATTCCGGAACTCTCAAAAGCATATAAAAAAACTTCACAATTTTATACCTATCTTTTTTTTAATTTTAGAACCTTCTTTAATGTTTAATTAAAGTAAAGCATTTTAAATTAGCTTTAACGAACATTTTCAACTGCTTAGATAGAGCACAGTATTTGGTCATGTCACTCCTCATTTCAATCGATAGTAAGGCCAGTTGGTTAGAAGGGGAGCAGCCAGCCTAGATGCAAAATAACTAACCAATCAAGAGCCAACAGGGCGGAGCAGAATATGGCCTTTGCTTTTTCTACGCATTGGAGTGACAATAGAAATGATTATAAAATATACCTGTTGATCTTTACTTCAGTCCTAGATCACTAGGTCAAGAATGGGAGTATTCTTGACACTATTGAAGTGTGATGGTAATACTAGCCATGGTTTTTTCCACGCAGTTAATGAAAGACTTTGGAAACAAAAAATGCTATGGCAAAATTGTATCGCATTTAGTTGTGACAATGTAAGTGGCATGGTTGGCAAACATTAGGATGGCTGAATTCACGACAGAAAGCACACATCCCTCATAATCAGGCGGCGTACAGTTTACTTGTTGAATTTGGCTGCTCAAAATGGAACAAAAGAGCTGTGGATGTTGAATTTGTTCTTATTTGATTATATTACTACTTAGAAAAAAGTTCTATTACGGAAAAAAAAAGGAAATGCAGAACATTTTTGAACCTGCAGCTAAACTGCACAAAAATTTTAAGTATGTCTGAGAGAGAGAGTATAATATGGTTGGCTTTATTAGATTAACTCTTTAGAGTTCTTGAGCAGTGGGAATCTTCGACGTTTTTTTTTTAAATTATTTATTTTCTTATTTTGTGAGAAAGCTGACAGCCAAGAGTTCAATAATAAGAAGTTCATTGATTTAAGAAAATTGATAGAATCTCCACTAATTAAATGTTATTTGCTTTTCCTGGCAAATATGAAGTTCTGTACGAAAATATGTGGCAATATCAAATAGTTTATATACCCAAGTAGCTTGAATGAATGAATGAAGTGAAAAGGGGGAACTCCCAAGGCAGCGCAAGCACTGCGACCATAGGTCTATTGTACTATCCCCATTAGAACCCTACAAGAGCCCAATAGCTGAAATGAACTTAAGCAGATGTCTAACAGGAATGCTAGACAGTTCATAGGGATCTAAACAATGGTACCCCAAATGTTCAAACCTGTAAGCAGAATAAAAATCACATTCACACAGAACATGACCAGAACTTTCATCTGCCTCAAGGCAGCCTCTACAAGCTGGGTCATCAGTGATACCCAACAGGTTTAGGTGTCTATTAAGAGTACAGTGTCCAGTGAGAAGTCCAATAGACATCTTAATCTCTTTTCTGCTCAAACTAAGTAGCTCCCTGGACCTCAGCCATGGTTGACGTTGGTTTAGAGCTTTAGCTTGCCTCTGTGAGTCAGACTGAAGCCACCTGGCATATGAGACCCAAGTAGCTTAAAAACAAATCATCTGAAATGAAAAAATTTAAAAATAATTATAATAATTAAGGATGGCACAAAACATAGTTTAGCCAAAGCGCAGAATGCCGAAGCTTCAGCTGTTGCACATATTGAAGTTTTAGCGTTGAATGCATAATAAATGCATACAAAATGATACTATACTCCATATGTTTTAATATTCTTAGTGTTACACCACATTTTTAGCTCACTGTCTCATTTTTAAATTAATTTCACTAATTAAAATTCAGAAAGAAGATATTTCTTTTTTTTTACTGTAAAAGTACTGTGAAGCATTATTTAGAATATGAAAGCATGTATATAGTTAAGCCGATGTTTATAATAAAACCAATTGATATGATCAAGTATTGAGTCACAGAATAATTTACCGAGAAATTAGTTGCTATTTGCATCATATCTTAATATTGTAACAGATATCTAAATATTCTTAGATTAAAATTTTTGAAGTTGAATTTAGTAGTCATGTAGATGAAGGGCCAGTAGAAAAAAAGATGAAAGTGACCAAAAAGCGATTTTGAGAAAAATGAAGAACAAAGTTTGATTTCTCGTAGCTCCTTATGTAGTTTTTCGAGTTTTCATGCTCATTTCGGTCGCTTCTCAGCTCATTGAAAAGAGGGAAAAACTGACAAAAGTTGAACTGCTACCTAATAATTTAATGAAAAGAATTAAAAAATAGGACTTTTACATCTGTAATGTTGGCATATGTACTAAACTTCTGTTTAGCTTTTTAATGAAAATAGGTGATGTTACATGTGCATTTTTTAATTTATTTTTAATGCATCAATAATATGTGGAAATTCTTATGTTCTCTTTTCTGTTACTCTTCACATTACTGTAATTTTATGCAATGTGGAATCTTACTGAGAATGGTGCTTTTTTTTTTCAAACATGTGTTGCAAAACATATCAGTATTCTTTATCTCGAAATTCCGATATAATACGCTACAGATCATGTATGTTTTCTTTGAAACTCCTTTACATACATTTTTGAAACTCCTATATTTTTTCCTTGAAACTCCTATATATATATTTTTCCCTGCTATGACCCCTGTGTATGTCTTAAAAGACAATATTTTATGTAATTATAATTGTAAAATGAAAATTTACAGCATAAATTATCATGGGCTGAATCACACCTGATGCCTTGGCCTGGCAATGGCTGAAGCTTCATTCCATCCCTAATAATAATTATACTTTTGTAAAATTGATGCATAGAATGTAGAAACTATAGAATAAAATTTTAAATATTTTATTATTGATCAACATCTTCGCTGTTAAGCATTTTCAAAATTTATTTTAAAAATACAAACAAGAATTCATTATTAAGAGGAAATTTAATCAATGCTGTATTATTTGAACTTGGGGCTTATAAATTAGAAAAGTTGTCATCTTTTAGTGCATTTTTATGATTGTTTAATTCTGTCTTTTTTTTTTTTTTTGTTTTGTTTAAATTTTGGCTAGCCAAAGACTTGCAGATACAAAAAATGAATTAGTTTTCTCTAAAATTTCAAGCAATGCTTAAAGTAAGAGTAAAAGCAGTCCTTGAGTTGTAATTATTTCTATGCTTGCAGTATTAATGTTTCAAATTGGTTTCATAAATAATTTTTTTTTCATTTAAAGTGCAAAATTCACTTTCAAGATTATGATATTTCTGCAAAGCGTTCAATTGTGTATTTTTAAATATTTAATTGTTATGAATATTAAAATGCATTTAGCTTTAATGTCATTTGTTTTGTAACTATAGATTTCGGCACATTCAAGCACGGTTTTTGAATCTTCCTGGCATGGCAAAGGAGTGCTCTCTCATTGGTATACAACCTGCTGATGGTGTAAGTTCTACATTTTTAAGATAAAAGTATTGTAAATTACTTGAACTTCTGAAAAATTGATTGGTTTAACAGTGATTTGATGTATTAAAAATACTTTACTTGGATTGGCACTAAGTATTAAATCTAAAGAGTTCTGGGTAAGGTTGTCAAAAACATTTGGTGAGTCTTCAGCCTATTTGCCAATTCTACCAAGCATTCAGTGGGTGAAATAATTGGTGAAATGTATTTTACCTTTTTAATAGAGAACATTTTGAATAAAAAGTTTCAAACTTGAATTTAAAGGTCCTTTACAAAGAATTTGTTCTTGTATGAATATATTTACTATTGTATATAAGCAGAATATTTACCACGTTTCACCTTAACACCATAAATGAATTTGATTTTAGCCATAAACACCTGATTATGATTAGGTTATAAAAAAATGCCTATTTAAAAATTAGTGATATAGAAATACAGAATTATCATTTATATTTATAAAATATTTAATAAATATTTCTAAGAAGGTTATAGCATTACTGGTTGATGAAAATCATTTGTTTTTAATAAAAAATCTAAAATTTTGATGTAAAAATAACTTTCTCAAATTTTTTTGGCAGAATTATATTTTGTTTAGTAACATATACTAAAGTGTATATTTATTCAATCAAATTACTGTTTGTAGTATTTCTAGTTTTTTTCTGGGGGGGGTGGGGGGTGGAGGCACATTGTTGCACTTCTTTCTTAAATATTTTTTTTGCTTACAGGTTGATTGGAGTGCAGACGCTTTAAACACTTTCAAAAAATTTGTAGAAAAGAAACCCCTTCTTATGCAGGTAGATATTTCAGCATGTAAATGAATATTTTAAGCCATTACTAAATTTAAGAACTCTTTGTTGTTGTACTATTTTGTTATTCCAGACGTATGAAGAGCGTAACAATGTTTTGCTAGTTGACTTATCGCAAAAGCCGGATAGCAGTATAGCCTATGATACTCCTGTCTCTGTGAGAGATGCATTAGTATTTCTTGAACATGCTGTATTCCCTGCCGGAGTTATATCACCAAGTAAATCAGCAATTCTCTTGTTTTTACACAAACATTGTTTTTAAAGGAATATTTCAACTAAAATGTGATGTCACTCTCCGTGTTACCCCTCCCTCCCTCCCCCTTGTTACAAACTGTTGTATCTTCCTTCCCTCATTTCAGGGATCAAAGTCGTCTTATATTTCCTATAAATCCTATATTTTTCAAAAAAGGTCAAAATCCGTACTATATTTCCTATAATTCCTATATTTAGAAAAATAATCCTATATTTGTGATAGATTCCTGTATTTGAGATACATCAGAGGAATTTTTCCCCCTTTTTTTTGCCTTGCCGTTCTATATTTCCTATAAAAAAATGCTTGACAGAGTTTTAAAATTTTAAAATAGTTTCTTTGCTTGATTTTTTTTTAAATCATTGAATTGTGCTTAAAATTAAAAAAAATATTCTATCAGTGTAATTTTTCGAACATGTGTTCTATATGCATTGTCACAAAAACTTGTCTCCCGTTTTTCAGGTTTCAGTCCTTTTGCATCTTGCAACTATTTTGCTGTTTTAAACAATTGGAAATTATTTTTAAAATGCTACCTTAGATTAGCTTATTTTGTTTGATTTCAATAAATTCTAAAGACATTTTATTTTTAGAAATATGACAACATAGAACTTATTTGGACTTTGAAAAATTGCTTCTCGTGCTTGAGATTTCAATCTTTGTATTTTATAAGTATTTTAATTTTTTTGGCGATCGGTTCAGAGACATGGCAAAGTTTAACGTAATTTGCTTCTCATGTATTTCAAATCTTGTAACATATTGTAAATTTTTAATATTTTTATCAATTGGAAAGTATTTTGACTTGGTTTACTCCAGATTATCTTGTTTTAAAATTATTTATTATTATTTGCCTTTGTTCATATATTTATGGACTTATTATTGGCTTATTTGCTTTTCATTCATGTCTTTGTTTACAACTTCTCGAGCCTATGAATTTAAAAATACTTGATATTATTCATGTTTCTGGTTTATGCTTTATCTTGGAAATTATAAGACTGCAAAACATAGATTACTACATAATGTATTTCGGGCTTGCAAAGAGCACTTTTTTCAAATGTTACTCACAAAATTTGTTTCTGGATGAAGGTATACGTTTCCTTCTTAAATGGCCATGTTTTAGAAAAAAAGAATATCCATAATATTTCATATAAAATTAAAAAAAAATTTCTAATTTGTTGATTTTTTAATTTTGACATTTTTTACAATATATTTAAGTAAAAATACAAGCATGATTAAAAACTGTATGCAGTAGAACATATTTAATCCTAACATCTATTGATCTGAATGCCAAATCTGATTAGAGATCAAGATCAAAATTATTCTTGAAAACATCCGAAATAGCCGGGTTTTTCATCAAAAGCTCAAAAAACCTGGGAATCAGGATCAGAAACCTTGGAAGGCTATCATTTTTCAAAAAAATAAAACTTTTTTTTCAAACCCAGAGACCGCTCTAAGGATTTTAAGTTGTTAGCCAGTAAATTAGCCAAATTTCAAAAGTCTTGGCCAAACTTCGAGAGTTTTAGTCAAAGAATTTTAATTGTTTGTTTTTTTCATGTAATAAGTGTATTTTTCCCCCAAGTGAAAATTTCTGACAATTTTCCATTCGCCAATACTTTAGCCAAATTAGAAGTTTTTTCGCCGAATTTTCTATTTTATCGCATTTGGCGATGTGGCGAACGCTTCGCGCGGTCCCTGAAACCATATGTATGGTATATACATAATTTTTCATCAGTGACACTTAAAAATAGTTTTTTCATGATGTGTATGCGAAATTGAATAATTATGTATATATTTTTTGATGTCCTATATTTTTCTCAAAAAGTGTCCTATATTTTATAAATTGGTCGCATTGATCCGTGTCATTTAAATATGACATCATTTGTGGAATTTTGACTAATGGTATTAAAAAAAATGATTGTGCTGAGTTATGCATTGATATCAATACAGAAATTTGATTAACTTTTTTTTAACATGCAATCAGACTTATTTTACTAATTCACTTAATTGTTCTAATTTTACTTCAAAGGTAAAGGGAGTCGACTTGAGAGAAAGTTTTTGCCTCCAGAACAGCTACGTGCAAATTCCAATATTTGTGCAATTCTTAGTCATGTTAATAGTCCATCATATTTCTATATTCAGCAGGTTTGAATAATTTGATTGATTGACTTTTAAAGTATATTTAAACTGCTAAATGTTATTTTATTGATTAAATTTTTAAATTTCAGCTATCAACTGCACCATATTTATCAAGTTTGATATTTGATATGAATGATGCATATAATGATGAACATGCTTCTTTATTTCATGGAATTTATGCTCCTCGTGTTAGTAAGTATCATCTACTTTATACAGGGTGTCCACTCCTATCGTGGACCAATAGCTAATTTCTAAGCCGTTAGAGATAAGCATATAGTTCATTTAGGAAAAAATCTCCAAATTACGAAAGGAATTTTGGGTCTATTCAATGTTTTTCAAAAAATCAAATTTTGAAAGAGTTACAAAATTTAAATTTTTATACAGCCCCCCAGTCCTATCAATCATATTTAGTAAAACATTCTTGACACTGTAACGTTTAAAACTAAAAAAAAATCACTGTTCTACCACAAAAATTGACCGAGTTATAACGTTTTGAGTAATCAAGATTTTGAAGGATTTTGCATACGGTCCCTTAAGCGATCTCTGGATGACGTTATGAAATAATGCAAAATCTTGATTTTTCAAAACGTCATACTCGGTCAATTTTTGTGGTAGAACAGTGATTTTTTTTTAGTTTTAAACGTTACAGTGTCAAGAATGTTTTACTAAATATGATTGATAGGACTGGGGGGCTGTATAAAAATTTAAATTTCGCAACTCTTTCAAAATTTGATTTTTTGAAAAACATTGAATAGACCCAAAATTCTTTTCGTAATTTGGAGATTTTTTCCTAAATGAACTATATGCTTATCTCTAACGGCTTAGAAATTAGCTATTGGTCCACCATAGGAGTGGACACCCTGTATATGTGAAATCAATTTTTTGTCATTAAATGCATGTTAAATTTCAATGTTATTGTTTGCTATTATGTTCTAATTTTTCATGCAAAAAAAAGTTAGTTGTTTTGATTGTTTAAGAGACCATGAGACAGGGCCGTCAATTTGGGAGGTCAGGGGAGGGGTCAAGGGGTGGCTATGAGAAATCAATGTATTTACAAATACGTGAGCATGGGTTTTTGCTGTCTTCCGATGAAATTATATTTATTTGCTTCCTTTGACCTCCTCTGGAAAAACTTAAAATGACGGGCCTACTAAGAGATAGATAATATTTTTGTTTAAGTCCATGACTTCTCTATTAATTTAATAATACAGTTGCACCTCTATATCTATGGAAGTAGAACTTCCTAGGAAAAATTCAATGCATAGAAATTTTGATGTACAGAAGTGAGCTTAATGTTATCATAATTGCTCTAACTATAAGAGTTAGAAGTAATTTTCTTGTGCGAAACTCCATTTTTAATTTGTTTGCAAGTTACATTAATGAAAGTTAATGAATAAATTTTTCAAATGAAACTATTTTTTAAGTATATTTTTTTTATTTTTAAATAAATAGTAATTCAGGTACATTTTAAAATTTTCACTGCAGCTGAGCTGGTTTTTCAATGAAAAAAAAAGAACTTACAGGAAAAAAGCAATAGCTACAAATTAGTTTTACTAGACTAGTCGCTACATAAAATAAAAAACGACTTGGTTGTTTCTTTCTGAAAGTTATACATTTCTTCGTTTATTTATCCACTCTTTTACTTCGATTTGCTTATGGGGTTCATAGTGACAATTACTGAGATTCCTGTTTCTCCTGACTTCAGTTTTTGTGAGGCAAGCATTCTAAATTGGAATAAAATATCTTTCTGTGTCTTGAAAAAAAAAATATTGATAGGTTTTGATGTATTGAGAGTTTTTCTATGTAATGAGCAAGGGGATCTGCTAAAAGTTGTTTTATAGAAAATTTCCATATGTGGAAGTTCGCTATATGGATGTTTGACCATATTTGACCAATAAAAAAGTATTGTATTACTGCTTATTTGAAAGTTTCTTAGATTCTCACATTCTGTCTGAAAAATCTTTCCTTTGTATTCACATTAAGTCAAGTAGGAAATAAATACCTGAAATTAACAGTGATATCAAAGTGCAATTTTGTGAAAAATTGCATGTGCTTTGGAGTGTGAGGAACGGCTTTTTAGTTACTTTGGCTTTTGTCAAATATCTTAGTGTATATAAGAAATTTTTTTATGAGAAAAGTGACTCCTTTTGACCCAAAAATGCCAGTTGTTTTTTTTTTCTTGTAAAGTTTGTGCGTTAGGATTTTGAAAAATGTTATATTTAAAATCATTGAAATTGTTAAAATCAACTATTTTGAATTATAAAGTTTATAAATAAAAATGTTTTTAGTTGAATAAATAAATAGCATGAAAATATTTTATCTCTTAATTCTTTGATTTTAGTTTTGTACTTTATAAGTTTAATAGCTATTTCAATATAGGTTTACGGCCCTTGTCGTACGGGAAATATGTACTTTACTTACATTAAAATGAATTACACAACCAAAATTTGGGAACACATGCTTATACATCAAAAACATTAAAATTACAGTTGTCAAATGGGGAGAAGTACATCATGCTGACTTAGCAGAAATTTCTTGTGTCTTGCTGTATACTAGGCAGAAAGTTCTTTTCAATTCAGTCAAGGAATGACTACGTATTCTTAATTTCTGGAATTGTTCGACTACAGAACTGTAGTGTACTTAATTATTTTTTTAAAAATATTCTGAATTCTGTAGATATTTTCTTTGCAAATCTGTATAAAATCTACAATACAGTACAAAAAATTGACTTATTAATAAAATGTTATAGTGCAAGAGTGATATATTTCATTTTGTTTGTTGATGGAAATTTATTTATTTATGTTGGTTGCTAAACCATTTTTTCTTTTTTTCCTTAGGCATGATTTGAGCAGTTCACTTTACTTTGGTTACTAATCTTTTTTTTTTTTTTTTTGCTTAGACATGATTTGTGCTGCTCAGTTTACTTTGGATCAGCAATGGTATCGTGCAATAGTGAAAAATTTGCCTGGTGGAACAAATGTTGAAGTGCAATATGTTGACTTTGGAAATTCCGAAGTTGTTCATTACAAGCGTTTGCGGAAACTTTTGACAAATTTAACAAACTTAATATTCAAGCAATACCGTGCAAGTTAGCTGATATTGCTCCAAAAGGAGGAAAATGGACAGTCGAAGTAAATATTAAAGTTTATTTAACTCATTCTTGCTTTAATTTTGCTGTTTTTAATATTAATTTAGTCAAAAAAAGAAAAAGAAAAAGTTTAACTCTGTTACTACAAAATAGCTAAAATTTCCCAAATAATTCATACTATCTGCTATAACAATCATGAATTAGTGGAATTGTAAAAAATATAAATGCTCATCTTCTATATGAAAAAAAGTTCTGCTATTTATTATCTCTAATAAATACAGTCTGAATGTACAAGTCTAAGTACTTGTAAATTCAGAAAAAATGAGTTAATACGTAAAATTTACTGCTTTCGAAAAAAAGAATCATAACACCAGGGCTGCAAAGGCGGGGGAAAATGAGCAACTCTGACTCCAAGAGTTTTAGAACCTCTAACTTACCCTTTTACCCCAAAATTAAACTCCACAACTGAGACTCAGTAGCCTTGTATAATGCACAATATCAGATAGACAAGTCTTATTTCCAAGAAAATTGAAGTATCAAAATAACTAGTGTTAGAGCTATGTCTTGAACATGGCTGCCACACTTCCGTCTGGGGGACTGAATTCCGTGTTTTGTAAAATTTCGTATCATTTGGGACTTTGTTTTGTGAAAAAAATTGATTTAGCTTTAAAAATATCTCATTCATATTTTTCAACAAAAAATAGAAGCAACTGTTTAATCTTTTTCCTGCTGCACCTTGAAGTCTATATTAATAAAATAAATTATTTTAATCATTGTTATATTAATCCAGGAAATTACATTGAAGCTGTTTATTCCAGCATATCTTATAGCCAAGAATCTTTTACCGGAAATAATTTTTATTACCTGGAATCTTTTAATTTGAACTTTTAAAGTGTGATGTTTTTTTTTTTTTTTTTCAATAACAAATAAAATAACTTTTTTTAGTTTTATTGAAAACGCACATATATGTATAAAAATCGTTTCCAAGAACTAATCTGAAAAAATAAG
>JAXGGA010002893.1:0-90000 GCA_038373865.1 Uloborus plumipes
TGTATATGTTTGATCTCTCTATCGTTTTGGGTACACTAAAAATAATTTCTGTATTAGTAAAAAGACTAAATCAACTGTTATTTTTTGGCAAATATGAAATGCAGTAAGTATCTTTCGCGACGGAAATAAAACATTTCAGAAACAAACAAGATACTTTTAAAAAGAAATCGAATGCACGTGTAGTAAAACTGAGGCGATGAAATTAGTTTTTTAATGGATACAACATGGTTAAAAAATATTGCTATATTGTCATATCCAATTGATTTTCATTGTGAAAAAAATATCTCGAAGAAGTTGGTTTTATAAATCTTGTTCGACATCTTCGAGAAAAAGTTTAAGAAGAGAAATTTCTAAATTCTACATCCAAGCAAAGTTTATGCTACAATTTGAACTGGATATTACATTAAGTACTGTGTGAGTAACATTTCGTACTATCTATAAAATGCGTTTATAAAGTCACTATAAACCAGTGGTTGGAAAAACTACATATTTTTCATAGCGAACTACAACTACAACTACTTTCTTATAAATGTAGTTAACTACAGCTACAACTACTTTTTTTTATATGTAGCGAGCTACACTACTTTTGAAATGTAGTTTCTACTTCGCTACTTTAAAAAAAATAAATAAATAAATAAAAAGAATACACCGTTTGAGGATAGACGGAAAAAAATCGAAAAGTGGTTTAGATTAAAAATTTATCTCATTCGAATATGGAATAGAAATAGGAATTGTCTTTGAATTTATTTGATACTTTTCTTTTCTGTTAATTTTTTTGCTAAAATTTGTCCTTTTTAGATTTTTTTTACAATTTTTACGAACATTCGCCACAAGACCCACCTTGTTTTTTTCCTTCCTTCTCTTTTTTTTTAATTTTTTTCATTTATTATTATTATTTTTTTTTAATTTAAAAGTAGTTTCCAGAAATCGCTACAAACTACTATTTTTTTGCATCGCGCTACTCACTACTCTACTTTTTTCAAAAAGTAGTGCGCTACACTACAAACTACTAAAAAATGTAGCTACTACAATAGTTTCGCTACTTGTAGCGCGCTACTTCCAAACACTGCTATAAACACAAAAAATGATAAGTAACTTTATTTTACAGTCCTTTCAAATCTCTTTCGCTGATATTTACTCTTACAAACATTTAAAAACATCTTTTTTTTGTACTGAAGTGCGTATCATTCCTGAAAATTTTGTTTGGAGCATTTGATGAAGTATTTGAGACAATTTCTAAAGCGTAAAACATCAATGACTAAATTTAATAGTTAAAAATAAGGTTTTAATAGTTTCCAGGAGACGTAGTACGTGTTATTAAAAGACAGAATTAATTTTAGACTCCATCAAAGTCAAAATAGCTTGTTAATGCATAGCAAATTAAAATGTACATTCTTAACTTTATGTAGTTTGCTTTGTTTTACTGTTTATGGATAAATAATATTTAAAAAACGCGAATTTATCAAAAAGGAAACGTGTCTTTATTGCTTTTCTCAATGACGAGTAAAAATCGCAAATATAGCAAAGAAAAATTGCAACTTGAATGAAACCATACACACATCATACAGATAATACACTTGAAAAGAACACATTGAACAGAAAACTAGCAACACGAAATAAGCTGGAAGCGATTTCTCAAACAGCTTTTAATTGAATAACAGAAAAAAAAACACTAATGAAAAATAGAAAAAAATTAAAACAACATAAAAAGCTCAAAAGATCAGGAAAACTGCTAACTCGTGTTTCGGCATTACAATGGAAAACATTCGACAATGGGTATTTCCATCCATAAGGCTCAAAATTTTTCGGGGAAAAGTCATACCTTGTAACGCCAAAACACGTGTTTGGTGTTTTCCTGCTCACTTGAGCTCTTTACGTTGTTTTTATTTTCTTCCAATTTTATAGCAGAAAAGTATTTATCTATATTTCTTACGAATGAAATATTCATGAATACTTTTATACGTGTACTAAGTAGCACTATAGGTATATGCTATCATAAAAATATTCGTACGAGTATTTAAAGTTTAAATTTATGATATCGTACTGAGAATAAGTACACATCTGCAATACATTGAACAGTTGAGATATGAAAGTAATAGCAAAAGTTCAACTGTCTATTACATAGGATTCAGTTTATATTTAGATATGGGTTTCTATTTCAGCAACAGTAAGATATACCACTCAAAAAATGACATATTCAATTTCTGGTCAAGAGTTCTTATCAGAAACCGACTCTGTAAAGGTTTTATTCGTAGAAAAGGATTTGGGACATTGCACAGTAACTTACGTTACATTTCGACCAACTCTTATGCATTTAGCACCTCAGTAATAGTCCGGGCGCCATTTCGAAAAGCGTGTTTTGACTTATGAATAAAATTTTTTCGCTGTTTTTGATAGCTTATGTTATGTACATTTCAGATCCGATTGATGCCACTCTGTCATAGTTGAGCATTTTGAGTAATTCAAGATGGCGTCCAAGATGGCGCTCAAAACATTGAAAATGCTGTTTTGAAGCGATATTGACTCGTAATATATAATTATACATATTCGAACCCCACTACAGTGAACTGTCTGAGTACCGAAGCCATCCTACGTTATGATGGAGCCCGAGCTAATATTTTCAATCCCCCCCCCACCAATACTCTTAAATAAATTCTTAAGTATGGAGTAAAATTAGCATCAAGAAACTTTTCTTTACAACTTTAAAAGCCTCTGTAAGAAACAGTTAGGGGCATATACACGTTTATCAGAAAAGTACTGAACATTTTCATAACTTAAATTTTTATATATAGTTGAACATGTCATCTGAATTGTGTGTGTAGCTTAACAAAATAAATCTAATGTTTTAGCTTTTTTAAACTAATTTGGTTGAAAAGGAATAATAATGACATGTCAGAAAATAAATTACAGTGCAGCTTAAATCTAGTTTATTTAGTTTTTGGAACCCTCTCATATTTTAGCGCCCAGGGGCCTCTCCCCCCACTCGTTCATCGCTCATCTCTTCGGGTTGTACTGTGCCGACCCAGCAGTAAGTCAACAAAAGCAGATGGTTCACTTTTTCCAAATCAAGAATTCCTAACAAAGTGCCGACTGTACTAGCTGCTTTTCATTAATGACTTTTCAAAAATGCAGGAGCACAAGGCTTCTGACAAAATACATGTGCACAAAGAAGAAAGCAACGGAAGAATAAGTCGTGATACTGTGGACAGGGAGAAAATAAAAGGAAAAAACTGGAATTGTGCGTACAGCCTTTAAATCCATCGGAGCATCCTGAAGGATTGGTAAACATCGTATCTGGAAAAATTGTAGTAGCTAAGTCTGATGTGGACAAAGCTTATGAAATGGCTAAGATAGTTGCTCATGATTTTCAAGAAAACCTCCCAAGTGGATTTCATGTTAGCCTAAAAAAATTCGTCATAAACGTGGATGAAGATAAAGAGGGTGGCAAAATTCCAACAGCAATGCAGATGGACGCTTCACTTTTATACTCTAAAATCATTGCTCTCCAAGCAAACAGAGGTATAAAAATGGATGATATCCTAAAATATAAACTTTCTTCTGTCCCCCCTTCCATGTTTAAAGACAATGGTCATATGAGAGAAGCTGTGAGTAAGTCGCATTAATGAATGCCACGAGTGTGGTGCAGTCTGTTAGAAGAAGTAAGCCACCTACACTAATAATCATAGACGGTTGTGCGTTACTGTGGGCTGTGCATTGGCCTGTAGGAGGGATTGAGAGTGATTTCTTAAAAAAATTCCTGAAAAAAAATCACTGACATATTAAAAGATGCTAATGTTAACCTGGTGTTCGACAGATACTACGACTATAGCATTAAGAGAGCAACGAGAGCTAGTTGGGGAAAAAAGTTTCAAATTACTGAAACAACGCCACTTTCGTCACAAAATATAACGTTGTCAAGTAATGATAACAAACGCCAATTGATCCAGCTTTTATGCCAGTATATTTTTACGAATGTTTGTAATGTCCCACTTGAGCACCATTTGATTCTTACGGGGCAAAATGCTACACCGTTTGAAATATGTAGGGGCACCCTAACAAAGAGACCTGATTTACAAACAATACACGAAGAAGCAGATATTATAATGGTCCAGCAGCTAATAGCTGAAATGAAAAGAAAAGAAAATGAAACTGTTCACTTCATATGCGACGACACTGACGTCTTCGTTTTGCTGTTGTTTTATTACCATCAATTAGATTTGAAAAATGAAGTTTTCATGGTATCGTTGAAACCAGGACGGGCAAGAGTAGATATCAAAGAAACAGTTTTGAAACACACGAAGATAATTCCCAGTTTGCCGGCGGCTCATGGTTGTGATTCTGGTTGGGATTCTGTTGCTCCTCTCTATGGGATTGGAAAGAAAATAGCTTTTAAGTGTCTCCAAAAAGGCAAACGGTTAAGATTATTGGGCCATAGAGAGAGCTGTATGACAGAAGTAATTCAGGAATGCACAAATTTTGTTGCTTCTTGCTATGGTATTGAGGGTGCTACAGATCTGACAGAAGTGAGAATTTCCCTTTGGGCAAAAAAGATAGGTCAAGCGCAACTACAAGCACCTTCATTTTCTTCATTACCACATACTATGGAATACTTTGCCAAAAATGTCCAGCGAGCTCACTTGCAAACTATTTTTTGGTTATCTGCAAGCAGTTCACAATTTCTTTACCTAGATCCAACATCATTTGGTTGGCAAAAAGATGAAGTAAATAAAGAGCCTTTTCCCATTGCCATTCCAAAAAATACCCAAATTGCACCAGATTGTATTATAGCAATGACAAAGTGCTCATGCCGTTCTCAACAATCTTGCATTACTATGAGATGTAGTTGCAGAGCAAGTAATATTTCGTGTAGCTTGCTGTGTCAATGCTTACTTGAAGTGGAGAGGTGCTGTGATCCAAATACTAGTATAGCTCAATCAATAGGAGAAAGTGACTCTGAAGAAGAATTTAAGCTTGATTTGTACCTCATAATTATGTAACCTTGAGCTCAGGTAACTATATATGTATATTTTTTATGTCAACTTTTGTATCCTTAACGTTAATATTTAAAACGCAATTCCTTAATTTATTATTTTAAGCATTACAATATAATTTTGTCCATTTAGTACAATAAAATGTTAAAAAACCACGCATGCATTAGTTTTTTAACAAAAAATGACTTTATATTCTAACTCCTTGACCCAAAAAACATATAGAAGGATATGCCATGTAACAATATCGCCTCAAAACTATATTTAACTTTTTGAGCGCTATGTTGGACGCCATCTTGAATTTCTCAAAATGCTCAACTATGACAGAGTGGCATCAATCGGATCTGAAATGTACATAACATAAGCGATCAAAAACAGCGAAAAAATTTTATTCATAAGTCAAAACAAGGTTACCCTATAATTAGCCATTTGGCGCCCGGACTATAAAGACAAATGTTGTTAACCTTGTACAAAAGGATTCAATGAAAATGACAGTCAAAAGCAAAATTGAAATGCAAAAATATTCGATGCACTTAAATTTTACAAAATTTAGCAGTCAAAAATAAAGTAGTAACCTACGTTACACAAAAAGGGAATGACATATTATTAAAATTGGTTCTAAGGTAAATTTCTGCTCTATTACAGCTGTTTTCTTGTTTAAAATATAATTTATCAGATTCTTATGATACTTAGAAATTAATTTTCATAAATTTAAAATTGTATTTAAAAAATTGAAATTTATGGGAATTTTTGACTGGGTAAGTTACGTTACAGTAACTTACGTTACAAAAATGACTTACAAGCATATCTTTATTACAAAAAATAAGGAATGAAAATTACAGCTTAGTTTAGATCAAAATACTGAAAATTAACAATTATGAGTTAAATTTACAGAAATTTAATGCCAAACTCAATGATACATTAAAAATATTACAAAACATAGGACTTAAATAACAACTGGCCTCTGGTATTAACAAGTTCAGGTAATTCTATTTTTCGAATCATGTTTTCTCTTATGATAAATTTCATCTGTCGTTTCTGGCCTTTTTTAATTGGTTCCAACAGCAGCCATTACTTTTACTTTAAACTCGTTTTCTTCAAGAATCGTCACAACTCAAGGATACAATGTATTTTCGTACTTCACCACACATCATTCACCAGCTTTTATCCCTGTTTTTTGTTCTTCTTCTTCCTTAAAATACTAACTAAACGAAACCCTACAGTTTGTTCATTTCTATTTCTTAAATGGTCATTGTCAATGTGCGGATCATCAGAAAATATTTTTGATAAATTTTGCTTGTTCTAACATATTTCAATACTATCAAGAGTGACTTTTATTTATGAGTCTGTAATATCCTCATGACTTTTCTCATACCACCTCTGCAGTGTATCTTTTCAGCATGGAAAAGAAGCTGTGGTCGGTTGTTGAGGCCACATTGGCAGACTGCTAATCTAAAAAGAATACCACCCTACAACTGGTGTTCAAGAAAAACAACATAGCAATTTTTCATTGCTGATAAATGAGAAAAAACATTTGATTTAACAGTTATGTATCACAGGTAAATGTTTTATTTATTTAATTAATTACTTGAAACACGAATTTAAATTTAACAAAAATTATAAAATCAGGTAATGTATCAATGGCCAATGATAATATTAATAAGGAAAATATTTAACAAATATTTTAAGAAAATATGTTTTAAATACTATAAATCCAACCAGTTTCAAAACGTTGCATTTGTTTTTCCGCACAAGAATGAGCTTAAAATAACTCCGGTTCCTAAGAATTTTAAAGAGAAGATGCAAAACGTAATTATGATAAAGATAACAACATGACTGTTAACTGAGTAGCTGTTCCACTAGAGGAAATTAAATATTGAAAAATATCTCTAAAAGTTCTCATATTGTCTAGAAAATGTCTGAAATGACAAAATAAATGAGACAGTTAATCTTGAATTTGTAAGTCCTTTGTCTTAGGCAGTAAACAAGGATTATTTTAATAGAAGTAAATGTCTCGTCAACGAGCCTAAAGTTTTCTATTTTTAGCGCAGACTTACTTAATATTTGCATAGTTGAGTAATATTATGTTTAATAAAATGTTGTTATATCATCGGTAGTTTTATGCCTCCATAGATCGTTTTCTTAAAAAAAAAATAGATGTATTGTTAATGTAAACAAATTAAATTATGGAACAAAATAACGCTTTATGTTGTCCATTACTTTCAATAATAATAAATGAGCGGATGTGGTGTGACTTTTATCATAACACATAATAAAGAGATAATAAAACTAATAACAAGGAATGATTACCAAGTTGAAAATGTTGAAATATTTTATCTGAAGCAAAACAAGTTAGTAAAGCAAGTTAATTTTACACAATAGGCAATAAGATGTTTTTAAAAAACCATTTTTTTTAAATAACATTTCTAATAGTGTGGAAAAATAGTCTTCTGTTATTGTTTGTATTTGTGAAAAATTTCATTGACACGTGCCTTTAATCCTGAGTTTCGACTCGAGCCCTTCATTATACAAAATTTGTGATTTTTCCATATTTTTTTTAAAATAAAAAATGTGATTCCTCACTTCGTGCCATATAGTATATTTACAGTGCGTGCAACTTTTTATTTATGTTGGTCGATCTCTTCAGTGCTACTTCTGAGGATATTCAGAATACAACACTCTTTGATTTTATCGTGTTTTTTAATATTTTATATTTTTTATCAGGAATTATCATCTTACATTACAATAGTGCAGAAAAGTTCCCATACGGTATCTTTAGAGCATGTGCAATTTTTTTTAAATAAGGGTTCCAATTTCTAATTTTAAATAAATATTCAAAAGTACTATAGAATTTATTAATTTTGCATAATGAACGACTCTAGAGGTATCTGAAGTCATTAACCCATATCATTAAAAATTGGCACACCCTTCTCAGGATATCATATGGAGACTTTTCTGCACTATTGGAACTACAAAATTGCATTTTTATATAAAAAATAAACAGTGTTGAAACATGAAAAATTTAATGAATATTGTATAGTAGCCAAAGATTCTAGAAATGATTCTTGATTTTTAGTGACTTTCATTGGGGTAAACGGTTTTTGTGTCTTTTAGTTAACAAATCAAGTCATGCCATACTTTTTCCTCCGTGTTTTCGTTTTCCATACTTTTTCTAGATTGTTGAAAATTGCAAATTCAAAAGTAAGATGCCTCAACTCTTTGAAGATGCATAAAAAAAATAAAAAATAAAAAGGATGTCCAGAGTGTTAAAAAGTGTCCACAGCGTAAGTCAGTCTAGCTTTCCAATTCTACCCTTAAGAACTAATTTCTTCCCGGTTTGACTAGAGCAGAGCGTGCGATCTCTGTCTTTTTTTTCTTTGCACAAATTTTGAAAAGCAGTCCAAGGAGTATCAAAATATTATGTTGCCTTCAAACTTCCCATATTGCGTAAGCAAACTGATCTTCTTTACTGTGTTTAGTTAAAAACCTATTAACGAATTAATTTAATTCGTAATTATAAAAAATAAAAAAACGTAGGATTAAAAAGGAACTACCATTGTTAGTCCTAAAACGTTTTTAGACCACACAGTACTTTCAACAGGTGGTGCTTGTAGCCATTACTAAACAAACAAGTAGTTCAAAACAAATTTCTTACCAGAAGCTTATGATATCTTCTTTGTTGTCAGGTAGCAAGCATTTTCTCTATCGTAGAGCTTTTAAAGGGAAATATTAGTTTTATGTACCTTGAAAAAGTTTTCAGTACCTATAAAGTAGGTTCTTTTACTAAGCAGCTTTCACCAAAACACGTGCTTCAACAATCAAATCCTTTGGCTTAATACCCCAGCAGCACCAGAACGTTCAAATTTGGTGCAAAAATGGTGTTATTGGTCAAATAACGGTGCTAAGTGTCCCTTGAACGTTATATTCGACGTGTAAAAACAGTAATATTATCACGGTGTCATTTCAGTGCTTAAGGAACGTGATATTTGACGTGTAAAAACAGTAATATTATCACGGTGTCATTTCAGTGATTAAGGAACGTGATATTTGAAGTGCAAAAACAGGAATATTATCACGGTGTCATTTCAATGCTTAAGGAACGTGATATTTGACGTGCGAAAACAGTAATATTATCACGGTGTCATTTCAGTGCTTAAGGAACGTGATATTAGACGTGTAAAAACAGTAATATTATCACGGTGTCATTTCAGTGCTTAAGGAGGTGCTTAATTTCTCAGAATTGAAGTCGTGAATTGCTGCTTTTTAGAAAGGGGGGAGGAATCATATCTGCAGAAACTTTAAGTTTATCCTAAACAACTCTTTCTCCCAAGATCCTAATCAGATTTGCATGCATTTCAGTAAAAAAACATATATTCATTCTAATAAAATGATATGATTTACGCCCTTAGTCTTTCATAGATGGCGCCTCCTGCAAAAGAATTTTCTTTTAAAGTATTATTTTTCTCCCTCGATATGATCAAGTAGCGTCTAGTGGTTAGCGTGTCCTGCTGGAGTCGCAAGGGACCCGCGTTCGAATCCCGCGGAATGAATATATTAAATTCAAAGTAATTAAACAATCAATAATTAAATTAAATAAATTAATTAAATAATTAAAACCAAGATGGCGACGATCATGGATCAAAAATGGCGGATCAAAAATGACGTCACGGTTAAAACACGTCACGGCCCCGGATAGTGGGGTATACGTAGTATACTTTTTTAGCTGGGGAGCACTGAAAACAAACGTATTTCCAGAACCTAAATATAACCTATCATTCCACGTTCAAAACTGGGACAAAAAAAGGTGGTCAACACCAGATTTCGACGTGTCATATTACCATCGATCGATGAGACACATAGACGTTGACAACACGTGCTGCGAGAACGTGTTTTGAACGTGCCGGCTGGTGCGCTCTGTACGTGTTGCAGAACGTGTTTTGAACGCTTTTGTGCTGCTTGGGTACTGTTTTGTTCCTTCTTGTTCTTACATTTGGAACCATTTTTATGACTGTGTACCCTTCCCCCTTTTCAGTAGGAATATTTATCATAGCCCATATTTGGACTACTTTCTCTAGTCAAATTGCATTTGCATTATTATACTCAAGTAACATGTTGAATTATGCGTGTAGGCGGCCAGAAAATCCTGAATATTTTTTTGCCAAAAATATGGACTACATTTACACAATAAATAATGTGCCTGAATCAATTATTGCAGACCTTGAGTGCGTTTCTCCATTAAACCTGTTTTATTCTGAAATCAGTAAATAAATCCATCTCACAACTACAAATTTTCCTTTCGAAACATTTAACTCCTCCCTTACGCAAGTTTGAGAGCAGAGCGTCCCATTGAAAGTTAATTAACCTTTCGCATGAGACTTCATGTCTGTCATCATGCTTAATCTCTTTTTCGCGACTTCTTGAAAAGGAATTCTCGCTTTAAATCAGGGAAAATGAAACATTTTGAAATGGGAGACTTATCGTCAATTTTCTGGTTAACCTTAATGTAAAGTATTTTAGATCAAATGTGTACTGCTTCGGTTTTAACATATTAGCCAGTATAGCTCTCATACAAAATCAAATTTGATTTCAAAAGAAGTTATTTTATAAAAATAAAATAAAATAAATAGACTTTTAAATATCATCCAAATACTGTATAATTAAATGAATAGTTTTAAGATAAAAATGTGTTACGCAGTCATTTAAGTAGAATAGCACTTAAAGTAAAACAAATATTAGATTCCCTATGTTAAATTTATGATAATATGATGTTCATTTGATGATAATAATGCATTATATTAAGACGCTAAAAAGTAGGTAAGTTTATTAACTTAAAAACGAAATTATATACTTTTTTATTAGCTATATATTTCCGCATTGCAACTGCATTTCAAATGATTCTTCAGCTTCTTGTTGTCATATATGCTCTTAAAACAAGCATATGCTTTTATGTGAATAGTAAATTATTTTTATTTAAAATTCATAAAACTACGTATTTGTCTGCTGAGCTTATTTGTTTAATAATAAATACTTTAAATCTTTTATTATGAATTTATTAAACTTCGCATAAACGCAACAAGAGTTCTTTTTATAAGTGGACATACGATGCTGATTAAAAATCAACATACTAAATTCTAAAGTATAAATACAACGTTGAAAAGGCACAAATACGCAGGGATACTGCAGACACGTGTTTCGGCGTTACAAGGAACGCCTTTTTCCGTAAGCTCACTTTTTTTTTTTTTTTGTTGCATTTAAAAAGGCGTTCCTTGTCCCGCCGAAACATGTGTCTGCAGTATCCCTGCGTATTTGTGCCTTTTAGCGTTGCATTTATACTTTACATTTGTCGCACAAAGGTATTTATTTACTACACTAAATCCCCTTCACACGTCTTCTTCCTGTAACACTACTTCCTGCCACCACTACTCTTTTCGGTAACACTACTTCCTGCCAAACTACTCCTTCCTACGTCCTTTTAAATCTGTAAAGTGGATATGAGGATGGGAAAAACGTGCGTTTTATGCAGACATTTTGCTTATTTTTGCTAAAATATTTCAGGTACGAACTTTACATTAAGTCATACAAGCTTTTATAATTTGCGATCGTAATCATAAGAAAGAATGAGAACCTATTTCCACATATAATTTACTTCAAATATTTTGTGCAATCTAAGAAAAAAAAAAAAAAAAACATAGCACCAATAATATTATGTTTTTTTTCCCAGCGAAGCGCCATTTGATTTTTCTTTTTCTTTGTGAAATTTTATGTCAAAACTGATAAAAAATTTCTTTTAATTACCAATATATTTAAATCACATCTCATTTTGACTGAGCAATTTCTTCCTAATGCTATTTATTTAGAAATTTGAATATTTTATTACCCTACAAACAGTTAGTCGTATATTTATAATTTGCATAGAATTTCAATCATCATTTTAAGATAAGTATCGAAGAACTTTCGAGATAGTCAAAATGTTATCAGTTCAGCATGGCTGTTGATTTTATCGATTATAGATCCTAAACAGGAGGGTAAGTCAACAGATAGGCTGGAATATGACAGCTTTCACTTCATCCAAATCGGTTCCTAACAGAGGATAAGGGAACGGATAAATATTCAGTTACACAAAAGATCGTCCCTAAGTATTGATTCCTATATATATATATAAACGGCTACACACATAAAAAGTATTACAATTCATTTGTTTAGAAACATTTAATAAATTGTCTAACCTTGCATATAATTACAAACTCGTTGTGAACGTGCTCTGTTACTAATTGTAATTGTTTACTTCTTCATAAGAGACTAATATAATTTTAGGAAATAAGTTATGTAAGCGCTTTAATTGCTTAACATTTTTTTTTCATTTAGGTGTCTTGCAGCTTTATGTTTCGAAAAATGGTGACAAATGTAGAAAGTGAAAAGAATCAAGTTGAAAACTTTTCAAAAAAATAACAAAAAAAAAAAAAAAAAAACAGCAACATTTAATCATACAATACTCCGCCAACTCGGTTATTTCGATTCATGGTTTGTATGCTGATGAGTGCATAATAAGCACGAAACTGCAGTCCATGGATCGAAACAACAGAGTTGGCGGTGTATTGCATGTTCCTGCCTTAACCCTTGCTTAGGGGCGGTTACTCACTGCTTTAAACATTTAATCAATGAAACTAACACAAAAAACATGAAGCGAGAAATGTGCGGTAACAAGTATGTTTACTCTACATTTTAATATTAATATCTAAAGCATTTTCTTAAATAGTATTTTATTTCTTTATTTCGATTGTCGTTTAGTTGATTTGTTCCCTTGAATCAATATTTATTTCATTTTTTGCTGAGTTTATAGTAATAAAAGAACATCAAAATACGTTTTGAAGAGCAATTATTTCCATTATGAACTTTTATCAGCTATACGTATCTAATTTTAGCAGCAGGAAGCATTTTGCGTAAAATGCTGAAAGAAAAGTACTGTTGTTAAGCCTTATTTTACCATAAAAAATGAAGGAATGACTTTCTTCCCAAAAGAAAAAAGCTTATACATATTTTTAAGCACAAAAAGTTGTTAAAACGAGAAAGTATGTTTGAATTAGTAATGTATATTATGTATGCTTTCTTCCATCAAATCACGAAGTGGTGTCTTTTTTTTTTCAATAAAAAAACCTATCGATTAAAATTGACGTAAGTAAAATATATAACTTGTTTTAAGTTATTATATAATGGTCTTAAACATGCAAGACAAATATTTTTTTAAAAAGAAACAAATCTAGAATTTCGGAAATTGCGTAAAAATTGTATTGCAATACATTTATGATAACAGAAAATAGTGCGCTGCAAATTTTTGTCAAGTAGATCTAATACTGTTTGAACAGACATGGTACCCCACACTGACATCTTTTAAAGCTCAGGATGAATGGTATTTGCTGTTTCTTTTTTACTGACAAAGAATGATTTACGGTTTTAGGTAATTAAAACAACGTAAGTGTTAACTAAATTTTAAACAAAAAAAATTACTATGATATAATTCATCGGTAAGTTTCACCTTAACTTTCCTAGTGATTTTTTTTTCTAAAAGCAGTCAAACCACAAAAATGCTACTGCTCATGAAACTTAGTTTACTAACTCCAAAGAAGCATTTTTAAAATCTCCAGACAAAACGTATTGCAGATAAAAGACACACGTTCCTCGGGGAGCTTCAGACGCAGGAAGAATTTCAAATTACTGTTTAGAAAGTTGCGTCTAAGATATCTTATTACGATATATTAAGTTGCGATAGTCTTTAAAAATGAAGGTTTTGTTGCTTGCTTTTCTTTCAGAGTGTGCATCCGTTAGCGGTGGATTTTTTTACCCTTGGCTGAGTTTCAGGTGAATGTAATTTAATTTCATAAGGGTTCCTTATATCTTTGCTCAGAGGATATTTTATTAAACTAGGAACTAAAAATAAAATACGATGCGAGGAGAAAACAATTAAGAGTGACTGTTTTCGGTTTTAGAAAGTATAATAGTGCAATATTTTGCTATATATGACGTGTTATTATTAGTTCTATTAAAAACGCCACTAGAAAAAGATGAAAATAATTACGAAGCGTAATGAAATAATAGCTGTATAAGATGATATGTTTTTATATAGTCTGATAGAGGTGTAGAATTACAGTAAACGTGATAAAATAAATAATATTACTTAGCTCTACACTGAAAAAAATAAATTTAATGAAACTCTTTTCTAAATATCATTTATTGTAATTAGTGCCATGGGCGTTTTGCTAAAAGACTTCATTTGTTGAAGCTTTATTTAGTACTTTTCCAGTTGTCTGAAACACTATAAGAGAAGAAAAAGACCTAACTGTAGAAGATAAAGTATGTGCTCCTGAGATTAATAGAGTGATAAAACTATTTACAAAATAACTCTCTCCCTCTTTTTCTCTTTCTCTGTATATATAATACACATACGCACGCACTGGAAAAAAAACAAAAGCAAAAAAAAAAAAAACGCTGTTGTTTTTACTGTATAGCATAATACTGAAAGCAGATGTTCCAGTTTAAAACTGGAAATTCGCAGTAAACACCTATAAAACTAGCTATTTTACACAGCAATTTTACAATTCATTACTGTAAAATTAGCAATTTTTCAGTTTATTACCATAAAAATAGCTGTATTATACTGAAAAACAACCAGTGTAATACTGGCAGCAGAGGGTCCGGTTTAAAAATGTATAATGTACAGTAATGAGCTGTGAAACTAGAGATTTTAGTTTATTACTACAAACTAGCAATTTTACACTTTACTACTGTAAAATTAGCAATTTTTACAGTTTATTACTGCAAAATTAACTGTATTATAATGTAAATACAACTTTCATTTTTAACAGTGTACGAAGTAAAATAATTTTTGTTTATGCCATTTTTCGGTCGAAATGTAACAAACACTTATACTATGTGTGCAGAATAACATTATTAAGTTTCTAAAAAAATTCTGACACTTGTTTTGGAATGAAATGCATCCGCATTTTTTACGCAAAACACTAGTCAACTTTTTTTTTTTTTTTTTTTTTTTTGCATTAAAGAACATTCATTGTAGTCTTCTTAAAAAAAAAACTTGCATATTTAGTAGATATTTGAGCAACTTTAACTTTAATTGTTTTGTTGCGATATTTTAAGGTGTACGTACGCGATGGGATTTTTTTTTCCACTTGAAAAAAAAAAATATTTTAACATTAGGTCACTGGTGTATGTTTAACACCTTTTCAGCAAAAAAGAAGGTATTTAGTTAATTTATATTTAATTAGCTAATTATCACAGTATACGAAACACGATACCTTAAAATATAATTTGTCTAAACACATATTTTTTGTCAAAAAATAGTTCTAATATTATTCTTCATGTTGTCTGCTAAAACAAAGAAACTAGAGAAAAAGTCTTTTCAGGTGATTATTGTATTTATAGAAGGACGAAAAATCAAGATTTTCTCCAAAATTTAAACTTTAAAAAATTCACTTAAATAATAATTTTCAGCTCATTGTTCTGAGTGAAGTGCAAAACTTCCACAAAACAATGCAGAAACTAATGGCATTAAAATGATTATTATAGATCAGTTTAGTATTGTGTAATCACGTTTGAAAAAAACAGCATTTGGCAAAAAGACGATTCTCTAAAATTGAGTTTAAAATAATAAAAACGTGTTTTCACTAATGGCTGAACAAAAAAAAAAAAAACCCCTTTAACACAAGAAATATTCTGAATATTGATTGTATTTTGACATTGTTTGCAAGCTCACATATATAGAATAGTTTGGGACAGTAAAAGAAAATATCTTTGATTGAGTTTCGCGTTTTCCAGTGTATATATACACTTTAATTTATCTTGGTATATACAAAATACTTTTGAAACCAATTTTGAAAAATAGTAATTTTTATTACCAAAACAAAAAAAAAGAAAAAAAAAGTGTCTTTAATATTAATGTACTCTGCATGTACGCAATTCAATAAAAAAAAAAATATTTTGCGTACTAGCATTTCGCAATGAAATACCTATAAACGGATTGTGTGACTTTTCTTTTTTCTTTGTTATAATTGGAATTACATTGAGTTATGAAACATTTCTAGCAACAGTTAAAAATTCTGAATGTTATTTCGAAAAAACAGTATGTAATGTATTCTTTAAAAATTTCTTTGTATAATGTTTATAGTGTTTTAAAGGAAAACAAAGGGAAACACGCTATTAAAAACTAAATTGAATTAGTTTATTTTTTCTAATAATGTACTGTTTGTTTTTGCTTCACAATGAAAAATGAAAGATGCTTCAATGTAAATTAATAAAAGACGAAAGCTTTTTAATTAACCCAACACATGATCAAATGAAAAAAGAAAGAAACAGTGCAAAACTTTTAACAAAAAGTACTTCAAAACCTGAAAAGTATTTCATTAATTGAATGCTCAAACAAAAGCTGATTTTAGTTCTCAACATAATAATGGAGTAAGGTCTTTTTCTATGTTTTTAGAAGAACGAGGTTCATACTTTCTTCCAAGTTCAAAGTAAACTTAGTTGTTCCCACTTGAAAAGCTGAGATCATCAAAGTGTACCATCCGCATATCAAAGAAAGCGTGGAAGAAAAATAAGTCGCCCTTCAATGATGTCACACTTCAGCATTTTTAACATGAGCATCCTAACAGCTCAAAAATGTATGAGACTTCTTAGAGGTGATGTAAGTATTATTGGTAATTTATTTTAGTGCTTTTGTTACCCGCTACAAGCAAATAATACATTCTTCAGCCGTTATTTAGTTTTAATTAAAAAAAAGGATTCATCAAAAAATTAGCTAATGTAGAAATTGTTCTCTATTTTGCATTATTTGCAGATCTGATATGCTATTTGCAATGTACATTTTTCTTCGAGTTCTGTAACGATATTATTTTAATTGCTATTGCATATTTTTCAACTTCGGACTGTTGATCAAGTATATATATATATATATATATATATATATATATATATATATATATATATATATATATATATATATATATATATATATATATACTAGCTGACCCGGCCACGCGTTGCTGTGGCTAAGGTATGAGTTAAACTATAATGTTTCAATAGAAACGAAAAACTTTATTACCGTTATAGAGATCAACTTTATATAAATATGAATTTGAGTTCAAAATATGAAAACAATCGAACAAAAAATTCCTAAGTTTGCTAGAAACAAATAGTCAACAAAAAATATAGCATTCTAGTACTTAGAAATATTATATTCAAGCTTGTAACAATTGAGATAATTAAAAGTTTGCTAATTGCTATTGTAACATTTTATTTTTTAATAATGTAGGTAGGGTAGATAATTAACCAATATTATTTGTTATATTTTGAATTATAAGCATTTTTAATTTCAGTTTAACTCAACACTAATCGGTGCACAATATTCTTTGTTAATCTGTCTCTTGTAAACAAAAATAGATTGGAAGGTTTTACCACACGGGAGCAAGCGACCTATAGTTGCCCATGAGAAAAACATGGATTTTCTAAATCTAAACCGCAAATTGACATTGTTTGTCCTTGGGACTTATAAATGGACATGGCGACAGCTAAACGAATGGGAAACTGTAGCCTTTTGAAGAGTATTGAATATTCTGACGGTGTCATTGGGATACATGGCAACAGAACGATTCATCTTTAAACTTGCCAGTCAAAATGATTGCCTCAATAATGTTCCCGGTGATTTTTTTTTTTTTTTGATAACTAAACGCGTACCATTGCATAATCTCGGTGGATTTAAATTACGTAGAAGAACTATGGGTGAACCAATTTTTAACCGCAGATTATGTGGTGGCATTCCGGATATGTTTAAAGAATTTTAGCCAAGAATACAGAAAAGCTGGTAGCTAAATAGATAATTTGCATTGAAAAATATAGTGCGGTCCTAAATTGAGATAAAAGCTATCCTATCATTTAAGTTGGACCAAACTGAAACTGCGTGTAAAATTTGGTTAAAATCGGTTCAGTAGCTGAGGAGTCCATTGGCCACAAACACAGGGACACGTAATTTTTATATATTAAGATAAGAAAGATTATTACTTGTTTACTGCGCTCCAGAAGCTGCCAGAACGTGTGCTTTATGTCGCTCAGCCATGGAGGTGTCAAAAAATGTTTAGTAAAAAGCCTTAGCCAAGAACACAGAAAAGCTGGTAGCTAAATACATAATTTGCAATCAAAAATATATTGCGGTCCTAAATTGAGATAAAAATTATCCTATCATTTAAGTTAGACCAAACTGAAACTGCGTGTAAAATTTGGTTAAAATCGGTTCAGTAGCTGAGGAGTCCATTGGCCACAAACACAGGGACACGTAATTTTTATATATTAAGATATTACCTGTTTACTGCGCTTCGGAAGCTGTCAGAACGTGTGCTTTATGTCGCTCAGCCATGGAGGTGTCAAAAAAGGCTTAGTAAAAAGGTTTAGCCAAGAACACAGAAAAGCTGGTAGCTAAATACATAATTTGCAATTAAAAATACATTGCGGTCCTAAATTGAGATAAAAACTATCCTATCATTTAAGTTGGACCAAACTGAAACTGCGTGCAAAATTTTGTTACAATCGGTTCAGTAATTGAGGAGTCCATTGGCCACAAACACAGGGACACGTAATTTTTATATATTAAGATATTACCTGTTTACAGCGCTCCGGAAGCTGTCAGAACGTGTGCTTTATGTCGTTCAGCCATGGAGGTGTCAAAAACGGCTTAGTAAAAAGGCTTAGTACAAAGGTTTAGCCAAGAACACAAAAAAGCTGGTAGCTAAATACATAATTTGCAATTAAAAATACATTGCGGTCCTAAATTGAGATATAAACTATCCTATCATTTAAGTTGGACCAAACTGAAACTGCGTGCAAAATTTGGTTACAATCGGTTCAGTAATTGAGGAGTCCATTGGCCACAAACACAGGGACACGTAATTTTTATATATTAAGATAAGAAAGATTATTACTTGTTTACTGCTCTCCAGAAGCTGCCAGAACGTGTGCTTTATGTCGCTCAGCCATGGAGGTGTCAAAAAATGTTTAGTAAAAAGGCTTAGCCAAGAACACAGAAAAGCTGGTAGCTAAATACATAATTTGCAATCAAAAATATATTGCGGTCCTAAATTGAGATAAAAACTATCCTATCATTTAAGTTAGACCAAACTGAAACTGCGTGTAAAATTTGGTTAAAATCGGTTCAGTAGCTGAGGAGTCAATTGGTCACAAACACAGGGACACGTAATTTTTATATATTAAGATATTACCTGTTTAATGCGCTCCGGAAGCTGTCAGAACGTGTGCTTTATGTCGCTCAGCCATGGAGGTGTCAAAAAAGGCTTAGTAAAAAGGTTTAGCCAAGAACACAGAAAAGCTGGTAGCTAAATACATAATTTGCAATTAAAAATACATTGCGGTCCTAAATTGAGATAAAAACTATCCTATCATTTAAGTTGGACCAAACTGAAACTGAGTGCAAAATTTGGTTACAATCGGTTCAGTAATTGAGGAGTCCATTGGCCACAAACACAGGGACACGTAATTTTTATATTTTAAGATAAGAAAGATTATTACCTGTTTACTGCGCTCCAGAAGCTGCCAGAACGTGTGCTTTATGTCGCTCAGCCATGGAGGTGACAAAAAAGGCTTAGTAAAAAGGTTTAACCAAGAACACAGAAAAGCTGGTAGCTAAATACATAACTTGCAATTAAAAATACATTGCGGTCCTAAATTGAGATATAAACTATCCTATCATTTAAGTTGGACCAAACTGAAACTGCGTGCAAAATTTGGTTACAATCGGTTCAGTAATTTAGGAGTCCATTGGCCACAAACACAGGGACACGTAATTTTTATATATTAAGATAAGAAAGATTATTACTTGTTTACTGCGCTCCAGAAACTGCCAGAACGTGTGCTTTATGTCGCTCAGCCATGGGGGTGTCAAAAAAGGCTTAGTAAAAAGGCTTAGCCAAGAACACAGAAAAGCTGGTAGCTAAATACATAATTTGCAATAAAAAATATATTGCGGTTCGAAATTGAGATAAAAACTATCCTATCATTTAAGTTGGACCAAACTGAAACTGCGTGTAAAATTTGGTTAAAATCGGTTCAGTAGCTTAGGAGTCCATTAGCCACAAACACAGGGACACGTAATTTTTATATATTAAGATATATATATATATATATATATATATATTTTTTTTTTTCAGAACAAGAAAGCAAACATTTGTGAAATTCGTTATTATTATTAAAAATATCAAGAAAAGTTTATAGCTATATGGTGGAGTCAATTGTGGTTAATTGGTTCTGAATCAAAAAAATGACTGTAGTTTTAAAAATAAGGAATGAGTTTAACTTTCTATTTTGAATTTTTATAATTAGGAATTCAGTTTCTTAGCACTTTTCTGCAAACTGAAGCTTTCAGCATTTTCTAGTAGAGTAATTATTACCCCAAATAAACCGTTTTAAATAATAATAAAGATCAAAACTTTTTCTAATGCATTGAAGATATAGATAAAGCTTGACACATTTGTTTTTCTTACCAGAAATAATAATTTTGAAACATAAAAATTAAGTAATTTACACATTGTGGAAATAAAATATTGGGAAAATACATTAATGAGAAAATTATGAAACATTATAATTAGTCAAAGATTTGGAATTATCACACTATTCCAGCTGTTATTGATAAAATATATGTCAAATATGATTAAGATTCTTGGTGAAATAACTTTTGACTTTACTTACCATTTTTAATTTGAAATTTATTTAAATAAAACCAATTTCTCTGAAAAAATTACATGAGTTGATTCAAAAATAATATCGTTATTTGGAAGGATTTTACATTTGTTATTTAACTAAGACCCACCTCAAGTTATAAACACATATGAAATGCTATTTAAACTTTCCAAGATTCAGTGCATTGTACTTTTCATTAGTATAACGTAAAATAACTTTTAAAAAATGCTTTCATAGGAATGTATGCATTTAGTTTATATTTGACAACTTTAAACCCCCATATTCAAATAAATAAGTTAGTAATCACAAGAGAAAAAAAAACAGCAAAGAAATCGGTTTAGATTGCCACATTTTACTTACAATAATTTTGTTTATACATGTGTATATTAGTAGTAAGTTATAGCAGATTCTTACACGACAAATATTTATTTTGTACTTTGATAAAAATAAATACTTATTTTTGTACTTTTTTAACAATCTCTTGTCGTTCATTGAAGCGTAGTGCATCTTCTGCTATTAACATGGTATTCATTGTCATCTCGGAAATTAAGAAAGATGAATACAGAAAAAGTATTATTTATTTAAAGTAATAGGAATAAGTAAAATAAATCTTAAAGAAGACTAAACTACAAAATAGACTACTTTCACACTTTAAAGAGGAATTTAAAAACTTCGAACCTTCTGTTGATATTTTGAAAACGGTATTCAACCGGTCCGTTGATATACTTTGCAGATATGTAAAGAAAATGCGATTCACTAAGCTGCAGTATAAGTTGTAACAGCCACATGGAACTTTGACATTGATAAATCTCCAGCCTCCCCTATTTCGGGGTTCCTAAGTTAAATTAAACTGGATGTGGTCTGGTGGGAATTCCCCCATCTCCTAGGGGAAATATCAGAGGAAACACCGTGACGCATTCCAAATTTGAATTCCCAATACAGAATACGAATAAATTCTGTTGTTAAAAAAGGTTCAGAAAGAATATCCTGAATTAAATATATCGAACAAATGTTGAATATAAACTTTTTTGCGGGTCTTTTATTTCTTATTTGTTTTTCCCTTAATATTTTTCCCGAAAGAAAAAAAAAACATATTTTGTACAAAGCAAAAATTGCCATAATCATGTTATGGTGCGATTATTCTGTCACTTTTCAAAAAGCTAAATTTTGGTGGAAGAAAACCACATGGCGTATGTATCTATTGCAGCTACAAATACTTAGATTCATGGCAGTTATCTCTTAAAATATCTGGAGGAAACTAAATTGCACAGAGCCTACACATATTGTGTTAGCCGTGAGCTTTTGCTACAAACATTGGTATTAAACCTCGTTGTTTTTGATACACCACAACAATTTTACCCGATTTCACTTTTTTGAATGAACGAGGAAAATATTTTTTACGAATGATATTGTTTTTCTCAGCAAATAATGGGGAAAATATCAGCTATGCTTCAAGATACATCATGTTGTATTTGTTTTAATAAAGCAAATATGTTTTAGTTTTACTCAGGATGATGTTTCATTCTGAAAAATAAGTAGTGTCGAGCCCGCTAAAATGAACAGCTATTTTGCCACTAAAATTATTCTAATAAAGAGGATATTCTATTATCCGGGATCAAAATAACACATTACAATGGTTTCGCACATTGAAAATTTATTGTATTAAGGGGGATATTTTTTAACCGAAATTCCAAAGAGCGGACTAGACTGTATCTATATTGAAAGACAAGTTTTATGTCAGAAAAAGGAAAATTGTAAAGTTAAAGTAGTAATAGTAGTTTAACTGAATTAAAAATCAAGCACTTTGTGCGCACCGTTTGATATTTAAGCTTAAAGCAAATCTAAAGTATTGCTCACGATTATTCTTAATAGTAATATTTCAAACTTATTATGCAATATGACTTTTTCCGCTATTAAATCTAGGTTAAAGATAAATACTTAGCTTTTCCTTTTACGCAATTGTTCCCCTGTGCGTCCATAACAAATGATTACCAGCTCCTACTCCGTTAGGGATAAACTGTCATTTTCAACTAAAGAAAATTATCACAGATGAAAGCCAGATGCCCCCGTGTAGTACAAGTACATTTTCATTGATTACCAGAGATGTTCTTCTAACTGTTTAAATCAGCGTTGACTTAGCAGATGTTCTGAAAGAATTATTTTCCGTTAAGCAAATTAATAATAATGATTTGTAGACGTATATTTTATGTTTTTTTAAGTATCCGTAAAACGATTTGTTAGTATTTTTTCTTAGCTTTAAAATAAATGGAAAATCAATTGTTCCCTCACAACATTTAAGTTTTGTAACATTTTTACTACAATTCTGCTGATGCTTTTTTATTAGTTAGGAAGATCTCTAATAGCTTCATAGCTTTGTTATTCCGGACATGGACTTTGAGCAGCTTCTATTATTATTATTATTATTATTATTATTATTATTATTATTATTATTATTATTATTATTATTATTATTATTATTATTATTATTATTATTATTATTATTATTATTATTATTATTATTATTATTATTATTATTATTATTATTATTATTATTATTATTGTTATTATTATTATTATTATTATTATTATTATTATTATTGTTATTGTTACTGTTATTGTTATTATGTAGTCAACTTTTTCCGGTCTGCTTATTATTAAATATTTGCACAAAATTTCAAGTCTGAGATAGGTGAAATTCCCAAAGACTGGATCAGAGAGTTTTTCCAACCATGCATTCTTGCCGCAAAAAAGTGTTATTTTTATGTTTTTTTTTAACCGTATCTTTTTTATTTATAATTTGGAATGTGTACATTGTTTTTTACTGCTTGGAAAAAATTTTGCTATGTTAAGTTAAGCAAGTTTAATGATGTTTCATTGTTTTTATAGGTGAAATTCGTATTCCAAAATATTGATCTAGAAAGAATGACGGGAAAAGTTCAGCAGCGTTTTAACAGGACATAATCATTTTTAAAAAACAAGAATATGTTTCTGCCATATCAGATGCAAATTGACGAATTCTTACAGCTTCGTTGAGCAGTCTAAAGAGATAAAAGTCTGAGGGAGCGTGATCAGGGTTGTGGGCAGAGTGTTCAAGATTGATTGTTTCTATGGTATGATAGGCCGTGTGCAGAAAGTCGTCATGCAACAACTTTACTTTCTCTGAAAGTACACCGCGGCGTGTGTTTCGAATCTCTGGCCTCAGCTTATTGGCCAACAAGTCACTGTACCTCGCACTATTTACGGTAACCCCCTTGTCCAAGTAGTCTTCAAGTATATGGCCGCTTTTGTCTCCGAACAGAGTTAACATCACCTTCTCAGCCGATGTCGAAGTCTTAAATGTTTTCCTTTTAGAAGATCCTGGGCGTTTCCACTCCATACTCTAGCTTTTGATTTGGGTTCGTATCGCAGTACCCACGTTTCATTAACGGACATTATAAAAGGCGATCCAATAAAATTTAAAGATGTCCGAGCAGTTGGTTTGGTTGCTGCAGTAAGCATTCATATTACCCATCGGGCACACTTTACTGAATTCGGGTTCGTCGTGGATAATTTTATAGTCAGAGCAGTGATTAACGTTCAGACAAGATGTGACGTTATCTATTGTGATTCGTCTATCTTCTGTAACCATCTCGCAAGCTTGTTAAATCTGTACTTCAGAACCAGAACGACATAAGTCCAAAAATGGCGTTCAAAAAAAATGGCGATTTTCACTTAATTGGCTTCATTGTATATAGAATCTTATTCTGCATCCACCCATGAGAACGTTATTCCATGAAAAAAATTCCTTCTCAATTACTTATCAGCATTTAAAGAGAAAGAGTCCCATCTTTTGCATATATTCGGCAATCGTTTTTGCCCTCTGCTGAAAAGTTACGAAAATGGACTTACGTTAGTCTGGTTCTGAGGTACAGAAATGTCTTAGTCAGTAGTCGAAATTGACGGTCTCCCAGCTCCTACTTTTGTATTAGGTTCATCCGGCCACTTTTAAATATTTTGATCCATTCTGATCACAAAAACTTGATCTCGTCTCGTTGCTCCTCTTTGGGACAATCTGAGAGTGGAGCTGACATGCTTATGCGTATGCTGTTGTATCGACAACTGGCGCGATTGTGATTAAATTCCGTGCACGTGACCACAGACGCGCCTATTCAACGCATGTGGCAGCCACCTATTTTAGTTTTAATGAAGTTGTAGATCGAAAAATTAGATAGTTTTTGTCCTTACCCTCATATATGTTACTTAGTAATATTTCGCCAACATTATAGTTTAAAAAATTACAAGAGAAGTAGTAGAGTTCGGTTTCGTTAAACCCAATGCTTCCTTTTCCCTCAACTGACCCTGCAAGCTGGAGATTAAGATACATTATTACGATTTAAGGTTTTTAACAGGCCCGTCATTTAGGGAGGTCGGGGGGGGGGGTCTATTCCCCCCCCCCCCCGCCCGCTCCAACTTTGAGAAATCATTGTATTTACATGTAAGTGGAAGTGGTTTTTTATGTTTTCCTATGAAATTGCATTGTGTTTGGACCCTTCGCCCCCCCCCCCGGAAAAACTCGAAATGACGGCAATGGTTTTTAGATAAATTATTGAAAAAAAAAACTTTCATAACAAACAAAAAAAGTGTAACTTAAAAGTGGAGATTACATGTCTTATGTCTGGTTGTTTTTTCTGAAGATACTTTATGCAAGAGTAGATGCTAATTAGCTACTTAATTGAAGAGAAATAAAAGAATGTATGCAAGCAGTTTAAAATCATTAGCACAAACTAACCTCCTTTTTTAATAAACTAATACTAGGCTAGGCATAACTGCAATAAAGCAAATGTAAGGCAAGACAAGTTGGATTCGAGAAACTATATTTATTATTTTAACGAATTAACGGATATATGGATACAAATTGGTATGATTTAAAGCATACAGAAACATCGCATCATTAAATGTCTCTCAAGTCTTTAGCTTTTACAGCACTTTTTAAATTAAAACTATCAGTAGGGACAAAAAATATTATAGTTATTTATTTCATTTATTTAATGCCTTGAGCATTTTTTTTTGTAACATCTTTAATCCATATTTGTTATTGATATGCAGAATGAAAAGTGTTTGATTGTTATAAAATAAGTAAAAATATATACGAGAAAGAGATGCAAAATACCACATCGGAGCTAGTGTATCGTATTTTGTATTCCCCGCATTTTGCATGGGTATTTCCCAAAGGATTCGAAAGCTACAAATATATAACCAGCTCACACATACACATTTTCCTTTCTGATTACAAACAGGTATATATGAAAATCCTCAATATAAACAAAAGCTATATTTTTTCTTTTAACGTATGTATTTAAATGTGCAAGTAACACTAGTCATTATCAGCAATTTATAATAACAAAACGTATAATGTGTTACGAAGAAGTGATCCAACTAACTAAAACTGACCATATTTTGAGGAAAGATGGAATAAGGACGTAACACTGTCTCTCCAAATGGCTCATTCATAAGTAACAAAATGAAACAATTAAGATGTATATCTATTGACAAAGTGTAGGTCCATCACAACGAAATTCTCCGGAAGAGAAAGGAAGCAAAGTCTTTCGAAAAATAACAAAACCACGCCCACATACGTGCGGATGCATTATTTCTTCTTAAATTCAGTGAGCAAAATTGATCCATACTAACCCCCCCCCTCCCATATCCATGTCCTGGATGAGTGCAACGGTGCAAAAACTGTCTAAAAAGGTAAGGAATAGGTATCTTGTAGTCAAAATAGAGTATGAATTTCATTAAAGTTTTGTGTGAATAAACCTATCAAATTCATATAATTTAAAGCAGTCAATGTCTGCCTTTTTTCATGGCTTTATATCCGTATATGTTTAAATTATTGCTGAACAAATGTAAAGCTCTTCTACTTTTTTTCAAATTAAAAAAAAAAAGTAGTTTCTAAAAATTACAAAATGTTGTAAAGAAGACAACGGGCATTTTTTAAAAATATTATTTGCTGGTCTTTGGAAGATTTTCCATCTGTACAGTAGTTTTCTGTATCATAAATGTTCATCTTCTTTAAAAAAAATCATATTTGATCTACAAATTTTTAAAACATTTAATAAGTTAAAGGATTGATAGAGACCCATATTTAAAGGAGCAACGCAATAACACACATTTATATAACAAAATCTCTGTGATAATTTCAGTTTTACATTCTGAAAAGTGCAATGAATTTGCAAAGTAATACTGCGAATTGTAAACTCTTATTTTATAGAATGCTTTTAAATGTAACAATGCTATAAAAAAGTCTTTTTACAGTTTTAGAAAAAACCCTCTTATTTAGTTTTTATCTCTAAACATTTTTCGAGGAATATTTGTCATTATTGTTTTTCGCTAAATTAATTATCATATGTGTTACTCTTTTCGGCAGCTTCACTTGGTGATTAGCAAAATGAGCTGTAAACTCAATAGTGATTATGATTAAATTTACGAGAAACTGAATGCATTTAAAACAACATATTAACTTAAAACCACTCTAAATTAAGTAAACGACTATTTATGCCTTTTCATAAATTTATTATTCTTTAGAAATACCTGGGCTTTTTATCATTAGCGTTGAAAAACACCACGCCAGGATAAAGGTAACATGATGTTAAAACAAAATAAGAAAAGCCCATTTCTACCCACGAAGACTATAAAAATCTTGGTTTGCAGCGTAAATAACAATAAAACCAGACTGAGAACATGCTGATATTGAAAAGTAGCTTACAGAGACTATTTAATTATGCATAAAAGTAGATCAATGTACAAAATATATTATCAGAAGATACAATAATGTCAGCTTCTTAACCGATGTTTACGAGGCTACCTTTAGAATATTTGATAAGATTATTTCAGTCAATGCCATTCTGAGCTTGTGCAGAGTAGTTTGCGGAAATATTTTATTATTAGAAGTGTAAAATGCTCAGCAGAATAAATTTGACTTCCCGCGGAAAGAATCATTAAAAATTTAATTGAATTTTGTTTAAAGATATGAATATTTTAAATTGTATGTGCATTTTTCGGAAGCATTAAAAATGAATTAAGTTCCGCTATGTTTTATAAAATCAAGGTTTGTGTTTAATGTGGCAGAAAAATTGGGAGATAATATAAATTATGTACTTGTACTAATATTTAATGCCAATGCTTTTCCATATTGTATTCTTTTTTAAAGATATCTGATTTAGGAATTTCTCCTTAAAACCATGCTTTGTAAATAATAAATATACAAATAAAAAATGTGCTCAGCAAAATATATGTGCATAAAAACGTATTCTACTAATGAATTATTTAATCTTTCTTGTTCAAAAGACCCAACGATGTTTTTTTTTCTTTGTCTTAATTTATAATACTCAATTAATGTAGTAATAATTCATGTGTCACTAAATAATGGCATTTCATTGGCAAAATTTGTTTTTAAATTGCTTTCGATAAATAGTTATTAATAAATAATGAAGTTAATAATTAAATTTATTGGGTAAAAAAACGTATTGGCTAAGTTTGCGCAGAGCACATGTAGCATGTATGATAAATACATATGGCAGAGAAAAATATATATAATTTAATTACAGTATCTAATCCATGTGTAATTGTATTATATATCATGGTACAGACAAGATCTGAATAAATAAATGGGAAAGAAAAAATATTTATTACATTTTGTAATTTTCTATGCCTTCTCTAGTGGTCAGAGAAGTCTGACCGGAATAGGAAGGCCCCGTGTTCAAATCGCGGTTCGGGTATGGGTATACTTTTTCTCTGTCTTCTGTCCTTGTCCTATTTTGTGTGAACATGTGTGTTGCGAATGGCTGCCTGCCCTTAAACGAGGCTTATGACAATTGTGTTAAGCTAAATTGGACTTTCACCTTGATATTGCTCATGAAAACGGAAGCCGTACCTATTCCACCTTAAATCGGGTAAATGTGTCAACTCGTGCTCGGGCATCCGAGTGGTATAATTAACAACAAAAATTTCCATAATATTTAATGCAGATGAACATGAAAAAAAAGTACTTTATTCAAATCTTACGGGGACACAATAGAAAATACGTGTTTGATTTTTTATTTATAATGTAGATATTTATAGTGAAAAGAAGAAAAAAAGTTTTGGTTGGTTTCATCAAGAGGAGTGGACATCGCAATGAATACTAGCCGCACCTACATTCATTTGTAAATTACAAGAGGTCCTTAGATGTTTTAGGAGAGGAAATGACAAGGGGAGAAAATAGCACCAAAAAGTGCCAGCTGAAGTAAAATCAGAGATTTCTTTGAAGAAAATACAATAAACTGGTGCAATTTTGGTCTCTTTCCGGGTAACATTAGTTCAAAAAGCAAAAAGTCTGTAAATTCTACCAGGAATGGTTAAGTTAAGCCAGTGCTGCCTGGACTAGGCAGAAGAAACGAAGTGATAATCGCGCTTTATATCTAAGATAATATAAACAATATTATTTTGTTTGTTGGGCCAATGTTACCTTTTAAAACTAAACTTTCATCAGTTAACTGTGGTACGAAAAATGACATGAAATTAATAGATTGTCAATAATTTTATTTTTACCTGTAAGTCATTAATATTCTTATTAATTTTTAGAAGAAAGTTTTGGAAAGTATTAATACGTTTCCAGGTGTGCTGACTTCATTTTTATCATATTAAAAAAACACGTGTACAGTACAATCCCATGTGAATTGGTTTCCAACAGCTTTTGGCGCCAATTGCTCCGAGAAAGCGGGGTAAAGCAAGAAATGATTTCTCCGGTGTGCGTGACTGCTGTATGTTGGACGGAGTCTGCTATAAGATTGTCCACGGGATTGTCCCTCAGAGGACATAAATGCTGATTTGACTAAGTGCCAATAGCTTAAAGAAGGTACAGTAACGATTTTTCTAATTAAGTGGAACGACGTTATCTCAAAAAGTAAAGCAAGGTCTCAGAAAGACTTTTAATCTATGGGTATACCTAGATTGAAACAAAAGTGCTGAACCTGGCATGATTCACTTTTGCGACAATCGCTCCAAGGGGGCTGACATCAGTAACGGCTAAAAGTTAAGGATCGAACAAGGTGTCAAAAAAGTTTTAAAAAGTTTCCGTTTAGCTGTGTGTCATCTTTGTGCAAGTTTAATTAGTGAGATTAAAAAAAAGAAACGAATTTATTTTACATGCGGAGAAATCTCCGTGTTTTAAAATTAACAAATATAATACTCCCAAATATCTTAGACAAGGCTTTTGGTTCTCCATTTGTAAATAACAAATTTTGTAGTAGCGATTAAATGGCAGAGATAAGTAAAATATGGAACATATTTCCATGACTTCCCCAACGTTTTAAGTTATGATATCTACCTGAAATTTCATGAAATTAACTATTATTTTAATAATCATAATTTTAAAAAAGCGTACATGAACTGGTGCCTTTTCTTTTAATTTTCAGTATTTTAATCACGAATTCTTTGGTATAAAGCAGAAAGTAACAGTTGCAGTCCATGGATGAAAATGATCGAGTTACTTATGATGAAATTTATGTGTACACTCAATTTATTCTTTTTTATATTAATTTATAACTAATATGGCTAATTATATTACAAAGCAACAATATTTTTTTCGAATATTGTTAGTAAAAATCTTAAGCGTAAATATAGGAAATAGAAAAATTAAAATAAGCCTAAGTTTTGCAAATCCCACTTTTTTGAGAATGTTTTTTTTCAATTCTAATTGTTAGTTCAATGTAATACACATGTTCAGTTTAAGAGATTTTCTCATGTACTTTAAAGCAATAAGGGTTACTGACTAGGCTTTGCACGAAATGTATTTAAAGCTACATGAGTTGCGCAAAAATTGCGTAATCAAAATAAAATTGAGAAAAAGCACTTACTACGATAATGGTTTTCATTTACATTTTTACATTACGAACATTTAAATTACAAAAGCATAGGCACAAAAATTAATTATCTGAATACAGCTGGGATTTTATGCGCCAGGGACGTATTATTTTCAAAAAAGCTTACGCTGTAGAGAATACTCATTACAAATGACTTATCTCTCGTTTTTTAGTTTAGCGTAAGGAAGAAAAAAAATTGAAAGGAAGAAAAATGATGAGGGATAAAAAAATAAAATAAGAAAATTCAATTATGTAAAACCAAATTATTTGTTAGCCTGAACGCATGTTTAACTAAATAAAACTGCATTGTAGTTCAAGTTGCTCCAGATGCATTTCAAATTTATTGTTTTAAAAAGTGATGAATATAGAGAATGCAAGTATACAAATTAATCTCATAGCTGTTGATATTGTGATCTTTTCTTTCAACTAAACAAGAGCTTTTTTTCCATAAAATGTTCATTATTTCATCATTTAACTGTTTAATTTGTTAAAAGTAATAACGATCCTTTTTTAAAAGTAAATCTTATTCTTATCATTATAAAATGGGCGAGTATTTTCCTGTAGAAGATACAGTTCTTAAATAGTTATAGTGTTTTAAAAATGTTTTTTCCCATGAAGTCCTTGACAACTTTTAAAACTTTTTAGGTGTATTAATTAACGAAAAGGTTAAATTCAAGCTTTAAAAACAAAAAGATTTTACCAATGGCTTGATAAAACTACTTAATCTTATAAAAAGCAGTGTCTGTTTGAGAAAGCTAAATATATTTAACCCATTAAACGCCGCTATATGAACCATATTAAAAATATCTTAATTTTTGTATGTTTTGAGGTTCAATACACATCGACAACCATATGTAACTTCAATTTTTCAAAAATATTTATTTAGTCATGAGATATGGTATGGTCCCAAAATGGGAGACTTGGCGTTTAATGGGGATAACATAATTATATTTTCTTCAATAGTGATGATCGAATAAAATTGGCTAAAACTGGTTAGAAAACATAAAAACTAGTTTTGTGCAGTTAGCAAAGTTAACTATTAATACCTCACTTTTTTATTATCAAGTTGATATCTTATTTAATCCATATAAAAACTTTGAAGTAAAAAACATGTAAGTTTTTGCATATTCTAAGCATCACTTTTTTTCATGAAACGGAAATTGTTCCTGATAATTTTTAACTTTTTAACCTGAAGCCTTAATATTTTCATGTACCACAATGAAGAAATAAAAACTTCAAATTAACCCTGCCGGGAATCAAGTAAATGTAGTCTGTAAATGAAAATGACTGTAACCCTAGACAAGTATAAAACAAAACTAAGAAATTTTTGAGCAGCACAACTTTATATTACTTTCCTCATAGGCGAGGTTCATTGATTTATTTTTTCTGCTGTGTACCTATTGTATACTTCGCAGCATGTTGGATAACATGTTTCATAATTTACAATATCAGAATGTTTTTTAGACAAAAAAATCTGTTTTTTTGTTGAAGTAGAGGTATAAGTAACGATTTCAGTTTCTCCAATTTCGTATCAAAACCTGCAATAATTCCTAAAAATGCAACTTGAGATTTTTTATCCAATTATATTTATGATCTAAGCAATAGCTATGACGACTTTCCTTCTCAATTATCTGATCAGAGTATAGTAGGGGCGACCAAGTGGTACTGCACTCATTTTCTGGTACTGCGCTACAATTTGTTGTCTCTGGCTTGTCTAAAGCTTGCTGCAAAGTCAAGAAATTTAACACTATTTTTGATGTTAGGAAATTTAAAAAAAATGTATTTTTGAAATTGAACTTCCCTTACTAAACCTGAATGTCACTTACCAAGAATTTAGGAGGAAGGCCTCACCCCCTCTTCTTAGGGGTGCCCACGAAGGACGGGAAAGGAGTTTGATGTCTCAGACTGTGCCAATGAATTTTTAAGGGGGAGGGAGGGGGCGGTTCGAATGGATCAGATGTCATTATAGGGAAGAATCCTTCTTTAGAGAGTTGACCCATTGTCCTTGGGGATGACTGACCATTGCTTATCCAGAACATTGTACAGAATGAGTGGAATACCACCTTTTCTGAGAAAAACGCGTGCATTTAAACAACAAAAGAGAGCCTGGAAATATCTCTTCATGACAAAAGAGAGCTTACTATGTTCAAATACAAAGGGGGTGACCTTCAACAGCAAATGAAACGAGCAGTGAGTTTATTCATGCAAAGTGAGCGAGATTTTAATTCTGCTTTCTTGAGATTTGTTATTCTAGTCAGAACCCGCCAAGTGTCCCATTTTGGGACCTTCGTAAATAAACAGCTATAAAACCCTTTAAAATTATTTTTCTTGATCCCTGCTTATTAGGACTTGAAAAGAGATCTCTTGTGATTTATTTTCAATGTTTTTAAACGCCTGCATTAGATTTAGTTATTTTTAAGGATTTTTTTTCCTTATAAAGTAAAAATCAGAATTTTCTCCTAAATTAACTATTTTTAAAAAAATAGAAATTAAGTTTCAATTTTTTTGAAAAAAATACCAATCAAGTTAGGCACTTTGTTGTTTAATAACAAACACTTTCAAGAAATATATCTCAAGTACTTGCGAAGGAAAAAAATCTTTACCTAAGGTTCCCAAAAAGGGAGACTTGGCGCTTAATGGGTTAAAACAGAATTTATTTTATATTTAACTAATACATTTAAATCTTAAGGACTTGCATGCGATGTTTGACCAAATTACTTTGTTAAATTCATTATAGTGTGTTGTACGGTTTATGAGATAGATTTTATTATCAATGATTCTTTTTTGGAATCATAAAGAATAGAAGATTACGAATTAAGAAACATTTGTAAAAAATAATGAATTGTGCTACTCTTCCTATACAATTCTTGTTTCCTAAGTAGCCAAAATTTTTTGCTTAGTTCTAATAAGCAAATTTTATTGGTCGCACGAAAAAAAGAAAAAAAAAAGAAAAGAAAAAAATCTTTAATTTGTTAATGAATACGTCTTGAAGTTTTAGTATTTTAAAAAGTTTGATGTTTTTCTCTGAAAACAACGCTTAAAGAGCACATGATGGTTATCAAAGCAATGCAGTTGATCAAAGCCACATAATAGACAAACAAAAAATAAATTTGAGGCTTTTAAAATTATTTTTATCATACAATAGTGATGAGATTGTCCCGATAATACTGCAAATTATACGGAATATGTCAAACTTTATTTTACGCAAGAAATAGAAAAATCAATGAGTTTATTGTTTTGTTTTTTTCTGTTTGTTAAGCACCACAGACTAAAAACATTTCACCGAAAGTATAAGGGTGAATATCAGGAAAAGTGCCAATTTGACCATGGAAATTTTCAATTATTAAAGATACTCAGAAAATAAAATAAATAGGGTATTTCAAATACACGTTAGAAACATTTTTTTTTAAATAGGGGCATGGTCAAGGTGAACATTTACCCCCATTTTAGAGGGGGTTGTCTTTGAGCGTTACCGACATGATGAGAATGCTACCGATCTGACAAATATTACAGATTTCACACAGTGTACAAAAGTAAACACAATCACTCACTACCTTTTATGTTCAAAAAGAAAATAATTATTACTTAGAATATAATGATACTTACACAGCCTGAACGCTTTTTTGTTTCATAAAAAAAATTAGAGACTAATTAATAGTTAGTTAAAGTTTAAATTAGTGCAACAAAGTTTTTTTCAAACAGATAAGTAGGTTAATAGTTAAAAAATCAAAATAAAATAAAATTCTCAACACAATCTCAAAAAACGAAATTAATTCAAAACAGAGTAGTGTGGGGGGGGGGGGGGATTTGTACTAAACTGTTCGTAAGTTTTCCATTTTAAAACAAATTTATATTTTTGGGTGCAGTAGTTACGAACGAAGGTCTGAATATTGATTTAAAAGAAAAGAGGGTGAAAAAAGGCAATAATTTTGTTTGAAAACTCAAATTTTGCGAAAAAATTAATGTTTTTGAAGCATTTAAAAAAACATAAATAAACTGCTTTCAATAATGGAAAATTTGGCAGGAAAAACGATGCACTTGAAATTATCTTTGTTCTTTAAAACTCAACTCATAACACGAAGAAAGAATTGCAAAAAAAACATCGGTAACGCACGCATCAGTTTCGTAACAAACATTTTATACTTCGGCGCTGCCGACATGACCGCTGCCGACATGACAAATTTCCCGCAATATGATAGTTGAACATCCCTAATCAAAGATTCGAAAATAAAACGCCTTATTATGCCCATGACTTAAGGTTTCTTTTCCATTATGCAAAAATAGATTCAAAAATCCATTTATTTTGTGACTTAATTTCCGCTGCCGACATGACACTTCATTTAGTAGAAACAGAAAAGTCAAGATTGAAAAAATCTTACCTGTAATTCAATGCAGTCGAAGTGAAAATTTTCTATCGGAATTGAAACATCACGTATTAGAGCTTCGCCCAGCGTAGTTTTTTGGCGCCAAAAATTGTTTTGTTTAGATATTATCATTCCGGAAGTTGGCTCATTCGTATGTTATGAAAACTTGTGACGAGCAGAAATTGCTTTTTTTCATCGATCTAAATTCATTTTATCTAAACACAAGAGTTAATCATCATAGATGAACATAAAACACGTTATTTCCTTTAGTATTTTTTCTGCTGGGATGTTTTATAAACCACTGGATTTTTTTGAACTTTGCGATTGGAATGTGTGACGCGCTGCTGACATGACATTGAAGCAATAAAAATAGTTCTATTGTCACAAACTAAAGTAAAACCTGAAAATTTTGTCATGGATTGCATGTGTGACGCAGTTTACTGTATGAAAAAAGAAAAATTTTTGGTTTTATTTGGAAGTGCTTGAGAAATTCATTTGTGACTTAAATTAGCACTTTTCCTGATATTCACCTATAAATCCGAGTAGAATGTGAAGCGATGATTGGGAGAGTTATTGCAAATATTGGCAGTGTTAAAAACAACCATCATATTTGATATTAGATTGCATAGAAATGTTGAGAAATATCACTAAACTCTGAAATTGGCCCCTTTTTTAGCACCAACTTTTAAAGCAATTACTAATCATTTTCGCAAAAATAAGACATTCTATATGAAAAGTAAGATGTCATCACGAATGGTATATAAACTAATCGCAAGCATATTCTACAATTCCGGCGATTTTTCAATTTTAACGTAGAAATACGAATTATTTAAAAATAATATGTACACATTAAAGATAAAAGAAATTAAGGCAATATTGTTTGTAAATATAGAGAGGGGAAAAAAACGTAAAACATGTTTTTTTATTTTTTTCCAACGCTGCATTGGAGAAACCAGATTCACGTAGATTTCTCTACGGCGGTCCTAGACACATAATAGGTTTGTAAGTCGTGTAAGAGTTGTCATAGCTCAATCTACTCTTTTTATTAATTTACGATAAAACATCTCAAATTTTATTTTTACTCCGGTGCCATTAGTTAAAAATAAATAAATTAATAAGCTTCAGAAAATGCGTAAACAAACAATAAAATGTCCTCTTAATTTAAGAATTTTTATTAGAAAAAATCGTCTGGCAAAATTTTTTTTTAAAAAAGTAACAAAAATAAATGAAATAAAACAAGATATTTATTAAGCAAAAAAAAAAAATTGTCTGAACATCAAAAGATCATCTAGAATCCGTGTCCTTCAAACAGTTTATTCAAAATCATATTTATATGTATGGAAAATACACTGAAGTGACAAAAGTCATGGGATACCTCTTAATATCGTGTCGGCCCTCCTTTTGCCCGGCGAAGTGCAACAACTCGACGTGGCATGGACTCAACAAGTCGTTGGAAGTCTTCTGCAGGAATATTGAGCCATGCTGTCTCGATAGACGTCCATAATTGTGAAAGCGTTGATGGGGCAGGATTTTGGGCACGAACAGACCTCTCGATGGTGTCCCATAAATGCTCAATGGGATTCATGTCGGGCGATCTAGGTGGCCAAATCATTCGTTGGAATTGTCCAGAATTTTCTTCAAACCAATTGCAAACAGTTGTGGCCCGGTGACATGGCGCATTGTCATCCATAAAAATCCCATCGTTGTTTGGGTACATGAAGTCCATGAATGGCTGCAAGTGATCTCCAAGTAGCTGCACATAAGCATTTCCAGTCAATGTTCGGTCCAGTCGCACTAGAGGACCAAGTCCATGCCATGAAAAAACAGCCCACACCATTACGGAGCCACCACCAGCTTGAACAGTGCCTTGCTGACAGTTTGGGTCCATGGCTTCGTGGGGTCTGCGCCACACTCGAACCCTACCATCGGCTCTTACCAGCTGAAATCGTGACTCATCGGACCAGGCCACGGTTTTCCATTCATCTAGGGACCAACCGATATGCTCACGTGCCCACGAGAGTCGCTGCAAGCGATGTCGTTCTGTCAGTAAAGGCACTCGAGTCGGTCTTCTGCTGGAATAGCCCAAGAAATCCAAATTTCTCCGCACAGTTCTAGCAGACACGTCCATTGTACGTCCCACATTGATTTCTACGGTGATTTGACGCAGTGTTGCTTGTCTGTTAGAATTTACGACTATTTGCAGACGTCGCCGGTCTCGATCTTTAAGTGCAGGCGGTCGACCACTGCGCTGTCCATGGTGGGATGTTATGCCTGAAATTTCATACTCTCGGCACACTCTTGACACAGTGGATCTGGGAATGTTGAATTCTCTAACGATTTCCGAAATGGCATGACCCATGCGTCTAGCTCCAACTAACATTCCGCGTTCAAAGTCTGTTAATTCACGTCGTGCGGTCATCATCACGTTAAAACCTCTTCACATGAATAACTTGAACAGAAATGAAAGCTCTGTAAAAGCACTGCGCATTTATACCTGTTCTATGCGATGCTACTGCCATCTGAAAATTTGCATATTGCTATCCCATGACTTTTGTCACTTCAGTGTATGATTTGGTTTGAAAAATGTATACATTTTCATCAAGAGCATTTTCAAACAAATTTTGTTCGCAGGAATTTCACCTGTCAGTTCAGTATCTACATAGGCCCTAAATTTTCCCGTATGCGCTTAAACTGCTCAAAATTGAACAAAAAACTGCTAAAATGCAAAAGTGAAATATGGGAATGAGGTTTCTTCACAGAGATATTTCGAATAAAAATAAGTTTGTTCAAATTGGACTGATCATTAAAAAGTTTATTATTATTATTATTTTTTTTATTTTTTTGGAGTGAGAGGGAGACAGACAGACCGACAGACATACAATTTTCCCTCTCTTAAACCACTACTTTCCAAGTTCCAATTTTTCGAAAATAATATAGGTCTTTGTTTCTTTTTGACATTAGACTACGATATTTTCAAGATGTATTTACCTACTTTTAATGTTTCTTTGTCTTTTTCGTTTACCTTAACGGGAAAGTAGGTGAAAAACGAGGCACACGTAAAGTAGTTTACAAGTATTTTTTCACGAAATGTTAGATATCTACTTAAAAATCATTTTTCAGTTTTGATAGATAAACGCATACGCACATAATATATGAAAATATACCTAAATATATATCTAGTTCAAATAGCTTTGAATCATTTATAAATATCGTTTCTTCGTTTTGTTAGTTTTGTGCTTTTTAGTTGTTTTTTTTTTTTTTTTGTCTTTTTTGCAAATTATTACTATGATTTTACTGCACATGCATTTAAGCATACTGTAATTTAAACATATTGGAACTTATATATATATATATATATGTGTATATATATATATATATATATATATATATATATATATATATATATATATATATATATATAATATATATATATATATATATATATATATATATATATATATATATATATATATATATATATATATATATATATATATATATATATATATGTAAAATTGCCGTGCGTGGTAAAATTAATTAAAATTTCTAAAAAAACATTTTTCTTAAATTAATGATTTAACTAATTAATCGTGACCATACAGTGGCTTATACATTGCATTGCAATACCAAGTTAAAAAAAATGGGAATTTAATTCCCTGAATTAAACATATAAACAGGTTCTTTGAATAGAATCAGATCAACTCCAAATGTGATTTTCACTTCATTATTTATTTATAAACTTATATAAATCAGCATCAAAAATTTACTCTTATTAGCATTCAAGCCTAAATTCACATACACAGAAATTTGCATTATTTATCATCATTAACCTTCATCAATAACTAAATGTATTAATAAAAATAGAATATCATTCATAACACGAAAAATTGAATTGCATCAAATGAATAATTTAGCTGCATTAAATTCAAGAGGTGTAACTAAAATGGTAATTCTTATTGAAAGGGGAGGGTCGACGTCTCCCGCATTCGAAGGTACTTAAAAAATTATACTTGCACAAAAGGCGATCGAGGCACATTTTGATATTCCCACGGCGGTGATCCTTTAATGTTCAGGGTAGGAAGTTGTCGATGATTTTTTAATTCACACAAAGTTTTCAATGATGAGGAAGACGACGCAGCTCACTGTTTTAGAACACCAATCCTCCATGTTGAAGATTCAGTCGGAATGTAGGCTCTCCATAGCAGCGGATTCTGTGCTGTTCACAACTTAGAGATCCTCCATTAGAAGATTCTTCCGGAGATCACGCTATTTTTGGCGATAGTTCATGTTACAAAGTTCACGCTATTTATGGCAAATAGTTCATGTTATGAGATCACATGAAAGATGAATTGTTGCAGATCATAAATCTCACACACTCGATCCATGCACGTTATTCATGGCCACAGTTCATTTTGATGCAAAACAAAAAATATTAAGTAGAATTACGACAATTATACTTGGATAAGTTTCAAATGAAAAGATTTTCTTGAGTATATCATAAGATTCGTTCAGTTATCCTTTATAAAAAAAAAATCACCGCTTTTTCTTCTTTTTCCAAGCTACAGTGTAACGATCTTTCTTACGGAGAAATCCTTTACGCTTCATTGCAGTTCCTGACATCTTACTCGAACGAAGGCAGCAGAGAGAAAGATTAATGTGTAACGGACAAATTCCTGACAATGACGCTATGACGCTCGCCAAGTGACGCTAACCTCTTAGCCAATCATTGAAGCTTAAAATTTTCGATTACCAAATAAGGTAATACAACAAGGAAGATTCGTAATGACTCAGATCTTAGATTCTTCTCGAAAACTGAATTTGCCGCCGACATGTGGCGCCATCCCAACGGAAAAATTGTTACCAAATGTCAAAACCCGTAGGTTTTAACATTATCCCCCCTTTCCAGAAAAAAATTGGAGCAGTACGGCTAAGAAGAATCTCACATACAGGTGATCACACAATACACAAAATCAGTAAAATATCAAAAAGTAAAAAGTAACAAAAATTTTTGTGAGTCGATATGATTCAAAATTCAAATTGAAATACTCAAGTTCAGTGCACACCAAAGGTTCATAAAAAATTAATTTCAAATTGTTAATCAAATAAACTTATCATAATTGTAGCAAAAATCATTTTTCACATTAATATCGTGCAATTGACTTTCATTCAACATTTATATGCTTGATCACATAAAATATTTTGTAGTACTCGTTCACTCATTTTCCAAGTTAGCTAGGCTTGAAAAAAGAAAAACAATTAAAACAATAATATACCAGGTAGCTAATCTGATATAAAATTCCATTTCAGTGATTTGCATAACTTTGTCAATGACTAGTACAACTACATAAAACAATATCAAATGCAGAAAAAGTAAACTTTTTAGTTGGCTGGAAAAATTTTGCTGACATGTAATTTTAAAATTTTTTTATCGTTTGCATCATCGTTTTTTACAAGATAGTTCTCGTTTCTAAAGCATTTTATAATGGTATAAGGACCTTTGTACTTGGGCATGAGAGCACCAGGTTTGTTTAGATTTTTTATGAACACCTTGTCATCAATTTCAAATTTTGGGATAGGTCTCCCTTTCAGTTGTTTTTCATGTTGTTTAAAATATTTATCTTCATTCTCACAGACTAATTCCCTATTCTCTTCAACACATTTCTTTATATCCTGTACATACAATTCATAATGAGAAACAAGTTCAGGATCAGAATAGATTTCCATGGGAACATTTATACTTCTACCAAAAAATAGTTCAGCAGGAGAAAAGCCGGTGACACTATGTTTGCTGGCATTATAATGCAATTTGAACACAGGAAGTTTTTGTGACCATTCAAAAGTTTTATCAGACAATGAAGAAATTGATTCTTTTAAAATTCTGTGTGTCCTTTCTATCGTGGAGTTTCCCTGAGGGTAGTAGATTGAAGAATTTCTTTGCGTGATGTTTAAGCTTTTAAAAAATTGCTTAATCTCATCAGAAATTAAATTAGGACCATTGTCGGTCAAAATGATCTTAGGAACACCATAGGATGAAAAATAATCGTTCAAACATTTAATAATCGAAGTCGAAGAAGTATTTGCTAAGCTGTAAGTTTCCAAAAATCTGGAATAATGGTCTACGATTGTAAGTATGAAAAACTTATTATCAGTACTCCTACACAACTTACCAACTAAATCACACGACAAAAATGAACCAGGAGAAAGATCTTTTTTTGAAATGAATTTAGGTTTTGTATTGTTACGTTTCGGTTTATTTTCTAGACATTTCTGACACGCACGACAAAATTTTTTAACAGCAGTAAACATGGAAGGGAAAAAATACAATTTTTGAAGAAAATTGTAAGTCTTTTGGGCTGCGAAATGAGGCAAATGGGCATTTTCAATGCATGCAAGTCTTAAATTCTTTGGAACATAGATTCTTTTAAGAATTTGTACCCTATCCTTCTTTTTTACCTTCAGAATTTTACACAAAATTTTATCTTCATTTAAGCAAAAATCCTCTGAAATGTTTGTCTCATTGTTTTTTAACTTTTCGATTATTTTAAGGATTTCCTCATCTTTTTGCTGTTCTTCTAAAATAACTTCTTTAGACAAGTTATTCTTTGGTTGGAAAATGTTAAGGTTGTTTATCAAAATTGTATTTAACTCCTCGTCATCATAAACTCTGCTCAAAAAATCTGACGGGTTCAATTTTCCTGGCAAAAATTTTATTTGCATATCGAAATCGGTTAAATACAAAAGCCATCTTGAAACGATATCAGGTTGTTTTTCAATGTGAATGATTTCACTTAAACTCTTACAATCGCAAAGGACAATAATTTTATTCCCATACAAAATTTCTCTGAAATGTTTAATGGAAGAAAAAATTGCAAATAATTCCCTTCTCACAGATGGGTATTTTGACTCAGCAGGTGATAACTTCTTTGAAAAAAATTCAAGAGGAAAAAATTGGTTGTTAATTTTTTGCATGAGAATTCCTGAAATAGCAACTTTGCTTGCATCAGTTGCAAGAAACAAAGGAGCATCCTTAACTAAGTTTTTAAGGGTAGGTTTGTTTAAAATTATGTCCTGTATTTTCTCAAAGGCATCTTGACATTCATTGGACCAAACAAATGGGATATTCTTTTTAGTAAGATCAACAATGGGTGAAACAATTTCAGCATAATTGAAAATTAAATGTCGAAAATAATTGGTCATTCCTAAAAAGGTTTGTACCTGTTTCACATTTTTAGGTACTGGGAATTTGTTTACTTTATTAAAGTTGTTATCAGAAGGAGAAAAACCATTTCGGTCAATTTTGAAACCAAGGTAAGTTATCGAAGGTTGACAAATTTGAAGTTTAGCTGGGTCGAGGGTTAAATTGAACAATTTCAGTCTATCAAACACTTTTTGCATTAATTCTAACATTGACTTCATGTCATCAGCAGCCAGAACTATATCATCGAGAAAATATTCCAAATTTGGACCTTTTAAATCCTTTAAACACTTTGATAAAAGAGCACAGAAGTAACTTCCACTATTTTTTGTTCCAAATGGAATTCTACAAGGCATAAAGTTTCCTAATTCTGAGCAAAATGCTAACTTTTCTCTATCTTCAGGTTTGATTAAAATTTGAAAAAAAGCTGACTTCAAGTCAAGTACACAGTATAATTTCCTGCCTGCTATATTTTGGACAATTTCAGAAATTTTGGGGAGACAAATTTTATAAGGTTCTGTAATTGCATTCAAAAGTCTATAGTCGACGACCATTCTGAAATTTGGTTTTGCCTTGGGATCATTTGTTTTACAAGGTTTTCGTACAAAAAGACATGGGAAAGCATAACTGGAAGTGCTATGTTCAATTAATTCTGCTTCCAACAACTTATTAATTTCCTGTTCAGCGAATTGCTTAGCTATACGAGGCAAAGGGTAAAATTTTGTTTGCAGAGGAAAGTTGTGGAAAAGTTTAAATTCTGGTACAATTGCATCAGTAGAACCTAACGTTAAATAGTTTTTTGAAAAAACCTCAGAGTTGCTCATTAATAGCTTGGTGATTTTATCTTTGTCAGTTTTATTCAGGTGGTCTAAATTAAAATCACTAGGTGAAAGTTCCTTTTTTCTCAAATCTCTAACCTCCTCAAGTGTTAAACTGTTTATTTGAAATTTATTAGTTTCAGGAGAATTCACTAAGTCCCTCTCACAAATTTCTTGGACAACTCCCAAACATTGCTCCTTTTGGATAATTAACTGACTGTTAGAATTATTCTCAACAATTACATAAAATCCTGTTGCTTCTTTGGCTGAATGAATTGAAAATTTAATATCACACTTCTTTTGAATTTTACCAGGAGAAAAAAGTATTAATTCAGATTTTTTAAGTTCATTAGGAATACCGATTTTTACAATTTCAAAAGAATTTGGAGAAATTTTGACATTAAGAGCAGATTTAACTTTGAAATAATTTGTCGAAAGACTCTGCACGTTATTACTAATTGATTCTTTAGCTATTAATGCATTAGCCTGTCTAATTTCCTTATCCTGCCCAATCAAATTTTCATTTTGAATTTTGTCTTTTTGCTCTGAATCATTTGCCTGAATAATTTCATTAGGAGAAATAGTTATGAAATCAATTTTGGCCTTGTCAGTAACAATTGTTTTGTTGACGGTATCCAAAATTACTTTATTACGTTGAAAAAAATCATAGCCTAAAATAAATTGATAACTAGCATTCCAATCAAAATTGGTAGTAAAAAAAAGATTTGAAAACCATTTTCCCTGAATTTTAAATTTGAGATCTACAGCTGACATACAATTTATGGTTTCATTGTTGACTGTTTTTATTTTTACCCCCCTTGAGACATAATTAACTTTTGAGCATTCCTTGATCATTTCAAGAACAGAAAGCTGACAAACTGAAACATTTGCTCCACTATCTAGTAATCCGTATGCTTTAAAGTCCCTAAAATTTAACTCAATAATGGGTAGGGAATTGTCATTATTGGTACACGACATTAGTACTCTATCCGAGAAAAATTTGTCACCATTAGTAAAATTTGAAGAAAAATTCCCCCCAACAATTTCAGGATCCTGCCATTCTTCAGTCTTAAAGACATGATTATGGGGTTCCGAATCATGGCTAGCTTCACTTCGAATACCCCCCTTTAGTTTAAATTCCCCCTTTGAAAAAAATTATTCCTGCGATACGGTCTATAAAAATTCCTCCCTCTCTGTCCATTATGAAAACCTCGAAAATGGGCTCTGCCCCTGTTAAAATTGCTCTGAAAACTGGGATTCCTACTGTTGCCTGGAAAATAAAAACATTTTGTAGTAATGTGGTTCTTACCACAAATGTGACACTGGATACTTTGAACAGGGAAATTAATTTGACTGCCAGAAGGAGCCTGTTGATTAAAAAAATGATTGTTTGGAATGCCAGGGTTAGCTTGAAGTGAATTAACGTCATATTTAAATGGTTCAGCATTCTCATTCACCCCTTTTGAACTTTTCAATGAATTTACAGATTCCGTGAGTAATTGAATTTTCTTATTTGTTTCGTCCTGTGACTGCAGCAACACATTAATTTCCAACTGCTGATTAACAAAATTATTAGGATTATTTAATGCATTTTCAATATTCTTCGCAATCTTTATTGCTTGTTTAAATGTGGTTGGGCCTTGTTTTTGGGTTTCAATTCTAATGTCCGATCTAAGAGCTTCGATGAATTTAGTAAATTTAGACTTTTCAATTAACTCCAAAATATCACTATCAGTTTTATTGTTGGGGTTCAAATACCTTTCAGCTGCTCGTTCTACTAGTTCACTCAATTCTATCACAGATTGACCCTGCACCTGACTGATTCCTAAAAACTCTCTCTGAGCAGTTTCAAAATTCGTTGTTTTGGCAAATTTTTTTAACAAGCTCTGTGAGACTTGGGAGAATGTGATTTCAGGATTCTTTTGAATGAGATTGTTCACAAATTCTTGTGCATTATCTCGGAGTCGTAATTTCAAAATAATCAGCTTTTTTGCTGAAGACCATTTTTCTAAGTCAGAAATTTCCGAAATCGACTGAATAAAGGAATGCACATTCTCCGCAGGTGCTCCAGAAAAAATTGGAATTAATGAGAGAAGTGAATTGGCCATTATTCAGAAAATTTAAAAATGCAATGAAAAGAAAAAAATGTCAATTCAGTTGTCCCAAAAATTCAACACATCAAAATTATACCATAATCAGAAAATTAATTACATTATATATACAAAAATATATGAAAATATGCATACTGAATCAGAGTATTTTTAAAATTCATAACCACAGGTCGAAGACCTTCACGGCACCATAATGTAAAATTGCCGTGCGTGGTAAAATTAATTAAAATTTCTAAAAAAACATTTTTCTTAAATTAATGATTTAACTAATTAATCGTGACCATACAGTGGCTTATACATTGCATTGCAATACCAAGTTAAAAAAAATGGGAATTTAATTCCCTGAATTAAACATATAAACAGGTTCTTTGAATAGAATCAGATCAACTCCAAATGTGATTTTCACTTCATTATTTATTTATAAACTTATATAAATCAGCATCAAAAATTTACTCTTATTAGCATTCAAGCCTAAATTCACATACACAGAAATTTGCATTATTTATCATCATTAACCTTCATCAATAACTAAATGTATTAATAAAAATAGAATATCATTCATAACACGAAAAATTGAATTGCATCAAATGAATAATTTAGCTGCATTAAATTCAAGAGGTGTAACTAAAATGGTAATTCTTATTGAAAGGGGAGGGTCGACGTCTCCCGCATTCGAAGGTACTTAAAAAATTATACTTGCACAAAAGGCGATCGAGGCACATTTTGATATTCCCACGGCGGTGATCCTTTAATGTTCAGGGTAGGAAGTTGTCGATGATTTTTTAATTCACACAAAGTTTTCAATGATGAGGAAGACGACGCAGCTCACTGTTTTAGAACACCAATCCTCCATGTTGAAGATTCAGTCGGAATGTAGGCTCTCCATAGCAGCGGATTCTGTGCTGTTCACAACTTAGAGATCCTCCATTAGAAGATTCTTCCGGAGATCACGCTATTTTTGGCGATAGTTCATGTTACAAAGTTCACGCTATTTATGGCAAATAGTTCATGTTATGAGATCACATGAAAGATGAATTGTTGCAGATCATAAATCTCACACACTCGATCCATGCACGTTATTCATGGCCACAGTTCATTTTGATGCAAAACAAAAAATATTAAGTAGAATTACGACAATTATACTTGGATAAGTTTCAAATGAAAAGATTTTCTTGAGTATATCATAAGATTCGTTCAGTTATCCTTTATAAAAAAAAAATCACCGCTTTTTCTTCTTTTTCCAAGCTACAGTGTAACGATCTTTCTTACGGAGAAATCCTTTACGCTTCATTGCAGTTCCTGACATCTTACTCGAACGAAGGCAGCAGAGAGAAAGATTAATGTGTAACGGACAAATTCCTGACAATGACGCTATGACGCTCGCCAAGTGACGCTAACCTCTTAGCCAATCATTGAAGCTTAAAATTTTCGATTACCAAATAAGGTAATACAACAAGGAAGATTCGTAATGACTCAGATCTTAGATTCTTCTCGAAAACTGAATTTGCCGCCGACATGTGGCGCCATCCCAACGGAAAAATTGTTACCAAATGTCAAAACCCGTAGGTTTTAACAATATATATATTCGAATGTTAAATCTACTGAATTATTCATTTATTTCTTTTATGTAACAAAAGCAAATATATACGTTCCAGAAGAAACAAAAAGGTTATCTTTGTTTGTTTTTACCCATTCTCTCTGGAATGGATTGGGGAACAAAATCATTAGTAACGTTATACCGTATTTTCGCACTCTTACAGTTTCTTATTTCCCTATGGGCAAAATATTCCCCAGAAACCCATGATGTTCAGAATCAAGCATTACCTACCACATTCGCTCTCAACCAAATGTAATGGAAATCGTACTCAAAAACAGAGTAAGGATTTAAACAGCTTTCTTAAAGCATACATTTTTTGCGTCTATTAAAACTACTTGTAACGTTCGTTAAAATGCTCCTGGAGAGTAAGTATTTCATAAAATGCAAACACGGCTGCGTAATTATGTGTTGTGAAAAATATTGTAATAATCGAATGCGTTATTTTAAACCTAGTATCTAACCTAATACGTTGCAAGAAGCAAGGGTTAATTTTAGAAAAAAAATCCAAAATATAAACAGTAAAAAAAAGTATGTTTCTTCACAAGATAATTTTTTTTCACTAATTCCGTTCGCAAACAGCAATCGTTAAAAAAATGGGAAGAAAAAGATCTGAAAAATTCACAAAAAAAATGTTGAATGCAAAAAAAAAGGGTAAAGTAAGATGAGAAATTTGAAATAAAACATTAACACGCTAAGAAGAAATGTCAAAATTTTACTAAACCATAAGTTAAATACATTAAAACTTTTAGAAACTTTCAATTTTTTCAGCGGAAATATATTACCAGAAAAACTAGCGTAGCTCTAATTTTACGAGCAATCAAGCTATCACGAATAAAATATTTATAAAAATCAAATTAAACGGTTTTTCTTTCTCTTTTACAACAGAAAACAAACTCTGATAACATCCTTTTTTGCTCTCCTAAACCCTATTTAAACCATTTTTAAACATTTATACCCGGCGAACAAAGCCCTCTCATAAAATACATCAATAAAAAATCTTTTAGAGAAACTTCAGGTTCGCAATCTGAGCACTATAAATTTCGGTCTTCCTCTACTGCGTGCGAGCTGCCTGTCACTTTCGACTAAGCTAAATTGTTTTAGAGAAAACGCACGTGGCCTCGTTTGCTCCTGTTCTACATAGCGCTTATTATAGCTAGTGACGTTTATTTAAGTGTGGTAGGAAGATAATAAATGTAACAGGCGCAGATTACTTACCAAAGTATGCCCCCGCGCTGGGCTATTTATCATGATTATATCCGAGATTTATACTCGTCATATGAAGCAGTTTCATATTAGAGCAGCTTAATTCTACTCTATCAAGTGCAAATTTGAAGAGAATGACTATATATTTATGTAAACCATATGGTTTCTGTGTTCCAGGAGTTGAGCAATTTATCGGCTACTGGTGCGAATAAAGTAATTAAATTTCTCATGAAAATTAGATCGTGCGCTTTTTCTTAATTTTATGAGCAATTGTTAATGAAATGTTTGAAGTTGAGTGTGGGTAGTGCATTCGTAAAAGGTCTTAATGATAAATTTTATGTGTTATGAAACATGTGGAACTATTTTTGAAAATGATTTTTAAAAGGGAATGGTTGAGCTGGGTAGTCACATATTGAAGTTTTCTGGTTATATATATATATACATATATATATATATATATATATATATATATACATATATATATATATATATATATATATATATATATATATATATATATATATATATATATATATATATATATATATATATATATATATATATATATATATATATATATATATATATATATATATATATATATATTTTTTTTAATTAGAAGTAAAAGACCTTGCGAAGAATCTGTTAAAAACGGAAGTAAAGATAAATTCCCAAAAGACCCTGGGGCCTTCATCAGGGGGACCCCCCCTAGGGTAGGGAAAAGTGGAGTGAGATGTTTCTAGCAAGTTGCAGGCAAAACGCCTAAAAAGATGCAACTTTTAGCCCCCGACATCTCACAAGCAAGCAGTAGGTCACTAGAAGTCCAATACATTTATGCATATACACGAGAGAATACAATTCAAAAGACACTATATATAATCAATAAAATTCAAATAGAACAGATGACATGAAATTACAAGAAATACAAAAACAAGAACTTTTAAACAACACTGTAAGAACTACCAACCTATGGCTTCTTCACTGCGCTACTGATAAGACTGTTGGTCAAATTCGCGGGGTAGCAGTTTTCAGTTAAAGTTACAATTAATTGTCTTATTGCTGAGTCTAGATTTGAATTATTGTTGCAAATTTTTTTGTATCGGGAAATTTGGGAGATGATAATGTTCTTGAAAACATTTTTACTTAGACAACTGTGAAAATGGATAAGTGAGTGCACTTTGAAGTTGAAATCTTTACGTTTGTCATATAGTGCTAGATTGACATCTTTATCTTCTAATTTAATATAAATGTCGAGAAAAGAAGCAGTGTTGTTACTATTTGTTTGTTTAAGCAAAAGTTCCTTTGGATAAATATCCTTGTAGAGATTATGGAAGTTACTGTTGTTAAAAATTATGATGTCATCAATGTACCTGAAGGCCTCAAGATCATTATCGACTAGAAAATTTGACTCATAAATATGAAGAAAAACGTTTGCAAAGGCACTGGAAAAAGACGTACCCATGGGAATACCGTTAATTTGCTTGTAAAAATTAGAACCATTAAAAAGATAGTTTTCGAAAACACAGAATTTAACTAAATTTAGCCAGTAGCTTCTTTTTTTTCCCAGGGTCTTTTGGGAATTTTATCTTTACTTCCGTTTTTAACAGATTCTTCGCAAGGTCTTTTACTTCTAATTAAAAATATTCCAATATCAACACTTATACAATGATTACTGAAGCAGAATCCAGCCTCAAGAAAAGGTTACTCGCTTATGATAAAATCTTAAATACAAAGCATCTTAATTTCAAGTTTCCTTTCCTTTTTATTACAGTCAAATTTCATAAAAATCCAATTAAATTCAGGTTTGTCACAAGTGGTACTCATTCTTATAACGTGAGAGCCGGATATATTTTCTTCGAAAAACTTAAAAATATCTTGGAAAAAATTGCTGAAGAAAAAAACTTAATTATTTTGAATAACCAAAAGGTTTTGAACTTTTTAAATAATCGTAATAACAATATTTACAGTATCAACACTTTTGACTTCGAAAATCTCTTTACAAATATTCCCCATCATCTAATCTTAGACATCTCTAATAAACTCCACGAAAAGTATGAATACTGCATAGGGTCAAAAAGAAGCTACTGGCTAAATTTAGTTAAATTCTGTGTTTTCGAAAACTATCTTTTTAATGGTTCTAATTTTTACAAGCAAATTACGGTATTCCCATGGGTACGTCTTTTTCCAGTGCCTTTGCAAACGTTTTTCTTCATATTTATGAGTCAAATTTTCTAGTCGATAATGATCTTGAGGCCTTCAGGTACATTGATGACATCATAATTTTTAACAACAGTAACTTCCATAATCTCTACAAGGATATTTATCCAAAGGAACTTTTGCTTAAACAAACAAATAGTAACAACACTGCTTCTTTTCTCGACATTTATATTAAATTAGAAGATAAAGATGTCAATCTAGCACTATATGACAAACGTAAAGATTTCAACTTCAAAGTGCACTCACTTATCCATTTTCACAGTTGTCTAAGTAAAAAGGTTTTCAAGAACATTATCATCTCCCAAATTTCCCGATACAAAAAAATTTGCAACAATAATTCAAATCTAGACTCAGCAATAAGACAATTAATTGTAACTTTAACTGAAAACTGCTACCCCGCGAATTTGACCAACAGTCTTATCAGTAGCGCAGTGAAGAAGCCATAGGTTGGTAGTTCTTACAGTGTTGTTTAAAAGTTCTTGTTTTTGTATTTCTTGTAATTTCATGTCATCTGTTCTATTTGAATTTTATTGATTATATATAGTGTCTTTTGAATTGTATTCTCTCGTGTATATGCATAAATGTATTGGACTTCTAGTGACCTACTGCTTGCTTGTGAGATGTCGGGGGCTAAAAGTTGCATCTTTTTAGGCGTTTTGCCTGCAACTTGCTAGAAACATCTCACTCCACTTTTCCCTACCCTAGGGGGTCCCCCTGATGAAGGCCCCAGGGTCTTTTGGGAATTTTATCTTTACTTCCGTTTTTAACAGATTCTTCGCAAGGTCTTTTACTTCTAATTAAAAATATGTCTGCTACCAGTTTCAAAGAGCTGCCATAGGCGCCTTTTGACATGTGTGGTGAAGTTTATATTTCTGTTCTATATGATTCTTCAACTACTTTGTTTATGTTAATATATATATATATATATATATATATATATATATATATATATATATATATATATATATATATATATATATATATATATATATATATATATATATCATATGCAACAATATTTTTACTAGAATAGGGATAATAGTTATTATTATAATTCAGGTTTTCTTGAAGGTTCTAAAGGAAAAGTGCAGAAACCCAGTAAATGAATAAATCTAAGTGCTGAACAGAAGAAAAAAAACGTGTTTCCATTTTGGGCTTGTATAGAAAGTACTTACTTTATTCATTCAAGAAAAAAATTAAAATCTGATTTTTAAAGGAAAGAAAAAAAGAAACCGTTATTTCCCTGATTGGATTGGCCTAACTTATGACAGTATCTTTGAAACATTTCAATCCACATTACAAAAATAATAATAATAGTTTTTCATTTCTATTTGCAAAGCAAAGAAGGAAACTATTTATTGCCCAAAAGTTCTGACGCATAAGTGAAAAATTTGCTTGACAGGCACTTGAAGATACTCTCATAAATGAAACAGATGCATGAGAGTTCGCTGCAATTGTGCTAAATTTGTCGAACGTAAGCTGCGTCTTTGTGTAAATATGTGGTTTCACAAATGAGTGATTCAATATTTTTTTCCTGCGATTTTAATCATTGTTAGGATATGCTATAACTGTGTGGTGTATATATAATATAAGTAACACTCCAAGATATTTGACATTTGATCTGCTAAAGAAGCCAGCTTTACAAGCTGGCTAAAGAAGCCAGCTTGTAAAAAACTACAATAATACAAACATAATATATGGCTACTCATTAGTCTTTTCTTTTTCTCACGATTAATTTCGTCCATGTACTATATGGAGCAACTTTGACCTCCCGTCATTGAATTAATTTGTATCCCCTTCAAGTGCTGACGCCTGCAGGATTAGTGTAGGCGAGAAACTTCCTGCGCTACCAAAATGTGAGCTAATAGGGTGTAATGCAACACTATAACGTTTTCGAAAACAAATAGCACTTAAATTCACAGGTAAGCCAACTTAGAGATGGATGAACATTAGCAGTTCTCAAAACGAACAAAAAAGCTTTCTAGAAGAAGAAAACTTCAGTTCTTCTGTTCCGTTGCTGCTTTTCAGCCCTTTTATCTTCACTCTAGGAGTATGAACATGAAGCTCATCATATTATAATACATAAATTAATACCCCTACATGAAAATAAAAGTTGCGGAACTGGTACCCTGTAAAAGTAAGCGCAATCCTCAAAAGGATCAGTTGGAAATCATGCCCGAGCAGCGAGCACTGCCAACAGAGCAGTGGTGTACTTGCTAGATGAAGTTGTGAAACTCTCCTTAAGCCAGTCTAGGAGTGAAGGTGCGTATCATGGATACCAACAGCAGCTTCACCACCAGGAATAAACTAGCCCTTCTTTACCACCAGACATAAACTTGTCCTTGTACTACTTTGCTTACTTTCTCTTACATTGCATTTATCTCATGGTAGTTAATGATGTGGTTTTACAAGGTGATGCACTGCTGTTGGTATATTTAATAACATTTACATTTAAATAAGTATTCTAATTAAAAACCAGCGTCCACTTTCTTTACCTCACAGCGATGTACGATATAACTAATACAACTTTAACAACTGGCCTTTTTGGAAAATTTGCTAATGTATTTGTCTGACTATTATATATATATATATATATATATATATATATATATATATATATATATATATATATATATATATATATATATATATATATATATATATATATATATATATATAAAGAAATGTAATGTGGTGTATAATCAGTGTATTTCTATCTAACTCTTAAGTAACTAATTTTAAAATTTGAGGCATTTCATAATACAAACGGGTCAAAAAATGCTTTGAAACTTTGAGTTTGTACTTATGTTTTATGTTTAAGATCTTATCCAGGCAGTTTTTTGTCTTCATCGAAGTTTAGATCATATATAATTGGATTTTAGCTTTCTCAGTACATAAATTACTGTGAAGTTTTCCCTCAAGATGATGAGTTCTGTACTAAAATCAACGTTATGTAAATATATACCTTTTTTATGTTAAACACATTGTATCTTTGGATACTAAAAAACTTTGTTTTTAAACTTAGTTAACTTTTTCGTTTTAGATTAGCTCTTTGATAAAACGCAAGGCTCTCATGTAAACTAGTTAAAATGATAAAAGTTCCAGGTAGCCAAGTTTTTATTTTTTTTTTCGGCACTTAAAATAAGACATTTGATGCATTTGAACTGAATGTGTTTATGAGGTACCTTCGTCTCATATGATGTGGTAATAATTCAATCGTTGTAAGATTAATTTAAAATATAAACAACCGTGCAGATAAATGCCGTTCTCTTTTTTTTAACAAATAGTTTATAAAACGTGACATTAGTACTATTAGAACATTTCTATATTATTTGACTTCAAGAAAAAACTCATTTTTTCTCTTTTCGCAAACTGCATTTTTATTTAGTGCTAAATTTAGAGAAAGTAAAAAAATATATTTTTTTCTTTCTTTTTTTTAAAGATAATGCTTTATTTTTAATGCATTGAAGCATTTTTTTTTAACTTCTTTATTATCGCTACATACTTGTTTTTCCCCTTTGTTTGTTTTTTTTTTTCAAACATCAAATGTACATTATTTTAGGAAAATGAATAACAAAAGATAATGCATTAATGTTGGTTAGAAACTGAATCCTTTATGAAGTTCCTTACTCAAATAAGTAGCTTTATTTTTTCACTCATGGAAAAACATATATACTTGTAACTTCAACATTTTACTGCTTAGTTTTAAATATCCCAAAATTTTGAATTCTCTACTTATCCATCGCTCAAACTCCTCTTCTCCAGCGTCTCTTTAGTGCAGAGGAGGAAAAACAAGAGAAATAAATTTAATAAAACAAAAGACACAAAAGGAAAATGTTTGCAGGTTCTTGAAATGAAATTTGGAATAATATATGCATATATGCAGATAAATAGCATCATACGAAAATGTTCCTTCTGGATCAACAATTCAGACTATTTCTTACGCGAGTGAAATGTTTTCCCGCGTTTCAGAAAAAGATAAGGTTACCAAGCGATGCGCTTGCGTATTAATGCTATGCTTTTTTTTCCTAGCTTTTAAGAAACATGTACGATTTAACAATAAAAATAATAATTAAAATAATGAAAACATGCTTTCGTGATTGTAGGTTTAGAAGATAACTTGATCTTTACAAATAAATAAATGAACATGTAAAAAAAAAAGACACAATAATAATAACAGCAAATTTTGTGAGCAAATTATACTCCAATGTTTTTTCATTACTGTTCCTTATACCTCCTTACCTTTTTGGGACAGTCCTCGGGTATTTTTTGCCTTTCTTTACAGCGCAAAAGAAGAAACAATGTCATGCGTGAGATCGAGATCTTTGGAGGACCAGCGAACTTCATTCCTAGACACCATAAACTTCACTACATTCCAGTACTCTACCATTGCATCGGTTTTAAACGGTGGCACAGGGCAGTGAAGACTGCTATGTTGTTGATGGTTTTTTTCCCCTGACCAAAAAACAAAAACCCATAATCCAACAGCCTCAGAGTTTTTCGTTTGCATTGGAAACTTGAAGAATATTTTAACCAATTAATACCAAATACCACTAGCGTACACAGAGGGCCTACAACCGGCAGGCATTGAACCCATTACTCTCTAGTCTCCACAGCGTGCTTGCACATTTCTTTTCAACAACATGCACTCCAGTCAGAAGCCTTAAGTACCCAATGTATTGCCGCATAACACGATGATGTATGTAAATAAGTTTTTTTTTTCCTTTTGAACCTCCATCCGTAACTAAATGGGTGTATAAGAACGGTCGAAATCACTTATCAACGTGACACTTTTTTACGGATATTCATTCAACGAAACACACATACACACACGCGCGCATTTGTGCAGTTGAAGTGCAATGTAAAAAGGGGGAAGTGAAATAGGCTACACTGCAAAAATGAACAGTTGTTTTTACAATATAATACTGGCAGCCGATGCTCTAATTTAAAACCGTTTAATTTTGCAGTAAAAAACTGCAAAACTAGCAATTTTAATTTCGTACGGTTAAGTTTGAAAATTTTCTGTTTATAGCCGTAAGATTTAGCTGTGCTATACTGTAAAAACAACAGTATAATACTGTATAACAGAAAAATTTTCAATTTTACAGTTAAGTATTGTACAATTAGAAATTGTATAGTTTAATATGTGTAAAATTAGCATTTTTTACAGTTGGTTACTATTAAATTAGCTGTATTATACTGTAAAAACAACAGTAAAATACTGGCAGCAGAGGATCCAGTTTTAAACTGTAAAATACATAGTAATAACTATAAAACTAGCAATTTTACAGTTTATTACTGTAAAATTAGAAATTTTACTGTGTAGCAGACAAAATAATGGCTCTGTGGATAAGAAGTATTGTCTTGTTTACCTTTCATCTATGCAAAATAACTTTAATAAACATGCATCGGACCTTTTACAGAATCATTTTTGTTTTGGGAAGGAGGTATAGAATTTCTTGCACTCGAATTAGTACTTTAGCATACATACATGGTGTCAAGGAGATTAAAGAGGAGGAGCTAAATCTCTGCTATCTAAAAGTGGCAACGAATTCTCACCCGCCGCCAGAGGACGCTAGCTGAAACGCTCCCTATCTCCTACGGGAATCAATGTAAATGATACTGAATTTGTCATCCTTTTAAATGCTGCTATGGGGAAGAAAAAATTTTTTTTTCAACTGGATTTTGGTGTAAATCTTCGATTGACATTATGAATTAAATATGAATTTCATCCCACGAAAATAGGTGCCGTATTTTTTGATTAATAGGTTTAATCGAATGCACTTACCAACTTGCCAAATCTGACAGAATCTCATTTTAAAAGACTGCTGTTGGCAAGAATATTTTTTTTAATTGGAATTTCGCTCAAACCATTGATTAACATTATGAACTAAATATATTTAATAAATACATTTAAACTAATAATTATTTTGTCTACTAAATATATTTAATTAATAACAAAATTAAATTCTGACATAATTATTTTTTTGCCTCATGCTTAATTTATCAACAATTTAGAGAACTGATTCTCAGCAAAAATTATATCGTACAATGCAAAGAAAATGTCACATACAGTCGCATATATGTCAAATTTGGCAAGTAGCTAGATGCCGTCGATTAAACATCTTTCTTAAAAAATACGGCAAAATTTCAGTGAGGTGGATCAAAGTCATATTTAGTTCATAATGTTAATCGATGGTTTACACCAAAATCCGGTTGAAAAAAATTTTTTTCTTTCCCATAGCAGCATTTAAAAAGATGACAGATTCAGTATCATTTACATTGATTCCCGTAGGAGATAGGGAGCGTTTCAGCTAGCGTCCTCTGGCGGCGGGTGAGAATTCGTTGCCACTTTCAAACTAGCGCATCCGTAGAACATTTCTCTCCTTCTTTCTACTCCGTGCATGGTGTATTCATATTGAACAGGACAAAAAGAATAGCCCAGTGTGACTGCTGTAACAGATTTATTTAGGAGAAAAAAATTTATTTTACAACTACAATTATACAAGTTTTATTCGGCAGCAAGGAAAAACCATCGAATGACGAACGCGCCGCTAGAGGTGCTGTTAAACAAAATGTCGTCCATGCAGGAGAAAGCGTTCTGCGTTTTCACATATGAATTAGTAAGGACGTTTACCAAGACATGCTCTCTGAGTGTTTGCTTCCCTAGCTGGAGGAAGCAGCCACTCAGAGAGCTGTTCCTGATTTCATTTTACAGCAAAATGATGCTCCCCCACGTTGGAATAAAAACGTACGTGAGTTCCGGAATGGACGTATACTCATCGCTGAATTGGCTGTTCTAAGAAAAATGATTTAACATTGCTTTGTTGGCTGGCGAGATCAACAGATCTAACGCTTTGTGACCTTTTTTTTTCTTAGGCTTCTTTAAAGACAAAATGTTTGCAAAGCAGCTGATAACTGCAGTGTTAAACTCCATCACAGGGAATACGCTATCACGAGAGAGAAAGAAGCTTGATTACCGTATAGACATTTGTCATGTCACCGGAAGGGCACTTATTAAACATCGGTAGAAACTTGAATGAATGTAGCTTTGAGTTAAATTTGAATGTTCTAAATATATCAATAAAAAGGTTCACAATCGTGTTGTCTTTTTGTCCCATTTAATATGAAACACCCTGTACTGAAAAAAAACAGTATAATACTGGCAGCAGAGATTCCAGTTTAAAACTGTAAAATGCACGGTAATAAACTAAAATTAGACATTTTACTGTTTATTACTGTAAAATTAGAAAATTTTGCAGTTCAGTACTGTAAATTTAGTAATTTTTACAGTTCATTACTACACAATTGGCTGTATTGTACTGTAAAAACATTATCTATTTGCAGCGTAATTTTTAATAAAACATTGCAGATGTTCTAAAAGAAGTGTTTAGTCAGCCGTTCAAACGTGCACAAATTGACTAGAATTTTCTACATCATCAGAATCGCTGAACGAAAACATTGAGATTTTTTTTTGCAACCTATACTATATAAAGTAGTGTCTGAGAATAAATGGCTAATTGCCAAGTAAACAGTTCGACAGGCTAAGCCATGTTATGCGTACATTTTTAATATACCTCTAACTTTTTTTCTCTCTCTCTTTTTTAAGATTCGTATCTTTATCCTGTCTACATAGAGTATGATTTGAATTCGCAAAATTATATATATCATTTTAATTCACGATTTTTTTGTTCAAACTATAATAAGTTTTAATACTGTACATTTATTTTTAGTACAAGTAAAACATTTTCATTGTGAAATAGTTCATTTATTCTAATTTAAATTCTTATAAAATCATATTATTTGATCATGGCAAATATCATATTAATTATTAACCTGCTTTAATTAAAATATTTTACAACGTCTAATGTTTATTTAACATGTGTTTCATGCTTGCCAGTTATGCCAAAAAAATACATATCTTATGTATCTTGGCAGGAAAAAAACAAAGAGTTTTTGTTTTTGTCTTATTGTTTTTTTATTTTATTATTATTTATTTATTTATTTCACTTTTAATGTATTCTTTAATTTTCAGTCACAAGGCAGGTTTAGATTCAATATGACTTTTCAGAAAAACTTTTTTTTGATGTTCCATATAAGTTTCAGTAAGCCCCCACTAGTTTCATAAGGAAATAATATGAAAACGAAGGAAGAAAATGAAAAAAAAAGTAAAATGTAAAGATTTCCTTTTTTTCCCCTTTTCAGGCTGCTTAATATGGGAGATCACAAACTAAAAGTTTGATCCAATCAGGCGACAGTCAATTAGTTTTAAAATTTCAGTTCTATAATACTGGAAAACAAAAATATAATTATTTTCTTTCAACGTTAAAGTTGTATTTGTATATATTTTTTTATAATATTTATTAACATTTTTTGTTTACCGTGTAGTCAGCCTAAGCTCTCAAGCTTCGGAAATTACACCATCTGGTTTAAATACCACCTGATTAAATTTAGAAAAAAATAGTGTTAGAGTAAGGAAGGAGCTTCAGGCTTACTTAGTCCTTTTAGTTTATAAAATCATACAATTTTCACTACTAGTTTTGATGCTTTGACAAGAAATTTAAAATTTTAAAAGCAGAAGAAATCTAATAAATTAGTTGTAAAGAATTTTAAATGAAAACATAAATTTATAGAAGAATTTTCAGCAATCCAGCAATAAAAGAACTAGCATTTATACCAAATCTTATGTCTGAGCAATTTAGAAAGCTTATTCGAAATTCTGTCTTTGATATATTCAAACGGAAAGTGTTATGGCATTAAATCGCAAGGGTAATAACAAATGCAAAAGAATAACGGATCATGATATATCTGCAAGCATTTTAGATTTTACGATAAAATGAATTGTTTTGTGTTTATGTATGATTCCAGATAAATATTCCTCGAACCATAAAATTGGAAAGAAAGATTTTAAATCAAATTACCAATAATGTTTTTGCTGCTGCGCAATTTCAAGCATCTTTAAGAGTATTTTGAGTGCATTCATAATGAAACTGGAAAGTTTCAAATTAGATATAATCGACATAAAATTAGACGAACCTTAAATATTTAATAAAGGATGAAACCAAGTCAAGCGGTTGTTTTGAAAAATATAACTTCTGCAATATGTACAATTGTGCTAAAAAAATTACATATGTGCAAAAATAAAATTTTTAAATTTCTGATTTTAATAGCTTAATATAAATATTTAAATCAATTCTAATTTATAATATCTAATATTAAAAAAATTAAAAACTCCTGTTGCAGCAAATTGTATTTTAATTTTAAATAAACAAGTGTCCGTACCAATTAATGCATAACAAACTTACTAGTGAAACAAACTAAATTGTTCATGTCACTCATCAGCAGCCTACCAACGGCACAATATATTTACAAAAGAAGTTTTAAGCTGATAACAGCATCAAATTTTTTGTCTTTTGTTTTTATATTACAATGAGTAATCGGGTGCTATAAATAATTTTAATACTTTGCTTTTATTTTCTTTTTATTTTAATTTTGAAGTTTAAAACAACAAATTTAACGATTCATTTACTTTCCAAAATTCAAATGCAGTTATTTCAGAGCTTTTCAACTAATAAATCAGTTTATCAATCAAGCACGCGTTTAAATGTTCGAGCGTTTCTTAAAAGCGATAAACTTGCATTAAAATGACGTACTACACGAATAAGATAGATACTTGAAAAATACTTGATAAAAGAAAAAGATACCTGTGAATTTTTCAGCGAAAACATAACGATATACATTTTTATTCATATATGCTAACAAATCAAATTTAATGCAAATGTCTTGAAGAGGATAAGAACGCGACATTCTGGTAAACAGAAAACTTGAATAAAATAAGTTTTTGAGACTGAAATACAAAGAGCTGACTCTTTTCAAGTTTTTTCCACAGCTTCTTTAAACTGTTTCAGTTAGTATATTTCTACATGTTTTATCCACCCTAAATAAAAATAAATGTTCTACATAAAAATTCAAATTTATTGAAGATATAAGATGCATTGTTTTCAACAAAACATTATACCCCTTCCCCTTTATTTTTGCTCTTATACATATAGTAAAGTTTTTTGGCTTTATTAGGAAGGAAGCAATATCATTTTAATCTTTGAAGCGGCTGATATTTTTTTTAAATTTATTTTTCCCCTTTTTTTCTTACGTACATAAATTTATCATCTTCATTATAAACTTATAACAAAATTTTATACTACTTTCAAACCCTTGTTAAAATCTAAAGCAAATTAATACAAATGCAATACACTGCCAGCTCGATTATTGTACCCGGAGACCATAGGTTGCTGGTGCACCAAAAAAGTGGCGGGTCAAAAGAAACGTATGCGGGAGAAGGGGGGGGGGCAGAAGGAAGCACCTATGAAACCTTTTTTTTTTTAGAATGTTGTTTATTATTGGATTTTAACACTAATGCTTAAATGACCTATTAAAAAATGCGATATACGACCTCAAAAGTTATGACGGATGGCCACCGTAGACATCCACTTTCCGATTCTAAGTTCTATTCTTATGAAATACCCTGAAAAAAAGTCCATATTTTGGAATAAGCAGTTTTTACTTTTATAAAATAAATCACTCTACTGAGTAAAAAAGGATTTCAATCTATCATTAGTTTTTTATTCTGGACTAGCTGTACACGCATGGCTTTGCCCGTGGTATAAAATTAAAAGTTCATTTGTAAAAAATTGATATAGCAGAAAAAATACTTTAGTTATGTTATAATTCAACTATAATTCCTTCAAAGAAAAAATAAAAATTTGGTTTGGACCCCACACTACTTCTTTTTACGTGTAAATTTCTTAGTAGATGCCTTAAGTGCTAAAATAGTACTTGGAGTGAACAAGATAAAAGTTCAAACATTTACATCCCTAGTTTGCCACGAAACAGTGCAAAAAATGTTTAACAATGATTAGTCTCCTAAATATCACCGATTTTAACACCATTCAGTGGATTTTTCGCAAAATATCGCCAATGGCGCCAAATTCCCCCTCCCCCCCTCAAAAAAATCGCTTAATTTGTCGCTAAGTTGGCGTCAAACGGCGCCCACAAGCTTGGCGATACATCGGCAAGTGGTCGCGCCAATTCATATCACTTTTGTCTGCATTGAAATTAACACTGATTTGCCCAATAAAAGGGGTAAGACACCCCCTTGGAGACATTCGAATGCAACCCCAAGGGGAGGTGCACAAAAATAAGCCAAAAGAGAAAATAAGAACAATTTTGTTATCACAGAAATCTTACCAAAGTTTAAAAGAAGAAGAAAGTTTTCTTTCCTAACTTCAAAAACCAAAATAATACATTTTCCGAAATGACACACTTTAGAAAGAACATTGCAATATTGCAATACGATACAAGTAATTATACTGAAATAGAATTGAATGCCAAATTGTAAAAAAAACGCCAAAAATTAACTTTTAATATTGTCTTTTATTACTTATTAAATGCAATTACTGCTGCAAATTACAGTCCAACAAGAAATAATCACATTGCAAAAATATATTTTGAGCACTTTTTTCTTTTAAACTCAACTGATCCTAAAAGTTTTAACCGCTTGCCTGATTATTCCGAGTTATCTCGGGCTCGTATGAGTTGCAAGTAATTATTATCCCGAGCAAACTCGGGTGAAACTAAATGATTTTCAACCTATAAAAAATTAAAAATCAACTTGAAACCTACATATTTTGTTTGTTTCATTCCGTTGTAGTTAAAAATTAAATTAAAAAAAAAAAAAAAATTGCAATTTTTTTTCAAAAAAATTTGTAAGGGAAGCGGTTAAGGATTAGTCATAGAAATTTCGTGTATTATTCTTCACAATGATAATAAAAATAATAAACATCGACAAACATCAACCAACAAACGATACTGCAATTTACCATTTACTGCAATTTATATTGAAATAAATTAATAATGAAGTAAAATATGTTTTGCAGACGACAAATTTAGAATGGTTTGCTATCATGTTGTCTCTTTTTTGACCTCATTTGGTTAAAGAATTATTCCCTCTTCTGTACATCTTGTCAGATCGCAAAAATGTCTCTTAACTCACAAAAATGGTACGCGTCAGTTTCTTCCTTCTCTACCTATTTTAAAGAAAGGACTCTATTTCTCATTTGATTGACAGGTGCCATATTATCACGATTTTATTATATTTCATTTGACTAATTTTAATGAGCCTTGGAGTTTGGATTGCTACAAAAACAAATACATTTTTAAGATTATTAAGGGAAAAAATACGGAACAAATAAACGAAATAAAAACGTAACCGTGGTAAAAACCTGAAAAGTTGATTTTCGTTGATAAAATATTTCATTTCAGCTTTTCCATTTTAGAATCATTTGGCTTGCTTTGCTGAAGGTAAGCCTTGAATTTCCGGGATTCTAAAACCAATTTACAGCTCTTCTAATGCTCGTAGAAACTTCAAACTGACATCATTTTTAGCAGAAGTTTTCAAGCTTTTGAATGACATAAGACTTGAAAATGTGTATGAAATATTTCTTCCCTATTTCATCGAATTTTCGCTAAGAATTAGAATAGAAAAAGAACGAAATAGAATTTTCGAAAAATCGCTTCGTAGTGCATAACCCCATGCTACAAACTAATTTTGTGCCAAATTTCATGAAAATGGACAGAACGATTTTGGCGCTACGCGCGTAACACACAGACAGAAGGTAAGAATGAAAGAAAGACAGACAGACCCACCTTTAGCTTTATTATTAGTAGAGAAAAGTGAGGGGCAGCCTCCCCCTTGCCCCCCTGTATGAGCTGCCTATGTCATAGACTGTTTCGTTAATTTTAGAACTCATCAGTCTGGAATAGGAAGTAACCAAGCTAGAGTCAGAGAAGGTCTCATAGAAGCTAATAGCGACAAAAAACCTTGTGGCACGCGAGAGAACAAATTAGAGGACTCGAGAGAGGTAGCAGCAGTGGCACTCTACAACTCGTAAATCTGAGGCGAAGCTAAGCAGCAAGTTAGGGCCTCTAAGCCAGCCCAAGGCAAAAATACATGCAATACACAGCCAGTTCGGTTGCAATACACCCTTCAGTCTCTTTAGGGGTATTACTTATCTAAATAAATCGGAAGAAATATATCTGACATTACTGCCGTTTATCATATTGAGTAGTTTTTACTAACTGAACTTTTGTTACTAAAACGGCCAAAGCGGTCACTTTGACTTTAAACGAATGAAAAATAATTTCAAATATTATTATTTTATACTTAATCCTTTGATGTGCTTTGACTATGTCTAAACATTGATATAAACATTTTCCCAAAAAGATTCATCCGTTTATCTTATTTTTACGAGCAAATTTTAAATACACCTAAAACTAAAACGGTCAAAATAGAAGTGGGTTCCTTTTGTTTGTATTTTTATTGGAATATTCCATACAAAAGGCAAATAAAGTAGTGATCTTAAGCCATACTTTTGTCAGAGAAAAATTCAGTCATGTAGAATTTTAGAAGTTTTCGTTTCATGTTTTTCTAAGGCGTAGTTTGCACTCCGTCTATTGGGCTTCAGTTGAGCGGAAGAGAAAGATGTTTTAAATAAAACAAATATAAAATACATTTCAATGTTTCAGGTTAAACTCTATAAGTTAAGATGCATATTATAACTAGAACATAAAGTACCCTTCGTGTCCAAATACATTTTCATTTAATATTTACAGCTGTTTTTAAAGGGCGGTCATTTTAGCAAATAAGAGTTTATGTCTTGCCTGGGGAGATATAGTAATGTTGTTACTATTCAGGAAAGAAGACATAAGCAAGTGGAAAAAAAAGATAGACCGAGGATAAAATGATAATATGTGCATTCTTTCTAATATTTTAGTCACTTGATATATTTAAAGGTAGTTTTTTTAAGTATGGATAATTTTATTCCATTGTTTGATCGAAGCAGATGATGAGTACTTTTGAAAAAAAAAATAACAATTTAGCATTTTTAGTGCATCTATTTTGAATTTAAACAATAACTTTAAAAAAGTATTAATTAATTGATTCATGGATTAAAATCGTGGAAAACTAAGACAAAAATTCCCTTATAAAGCCGGTTTAGTTTACAATTTTAACCTATAATAACTCTGAAATAAATGAAAATGTTTCGTTACATTTTTTGACTTGTCAAAAATGCATATCTTGAACACTTTTTTCGTCCAATTTTGAACAGTTCAAAATATCTTAGCATTCGCACCTACGGAGAAATTTAAGCCGAATTTAGATACCAAATTTAAAGCCGGATTTCCATCAAACAAACTTTGTTGGAAAAAACTCTTGATGAAGAATACGTATGGATTTTTGACTTAACGTCTTTAGACGCTTTATAGTCTCGTCAGTAAAGGGTTTGAAAAAAATAAAAAAACATGCAGTTTTAAAAATTGGCACACAGGTACAGGAAGGTCTCCTGATGAACATACTAAAAGTCCCCGGTGGTGAGCGGGGAGCCCGCAGCACCATCTGGTGTTTTATGGGTGTTTTTTCAGTTTTCGTCTTACATCTCAAAACCTATTTACTTGCGAGAAAAATGTCAATTAATGAGTTAAAGAACATAAAATTATCTTTACAAAGCTTTTTTAGTTTTTATTGTAGCTATAATAGGTACCGATATATAAAATTCCAAAATTTGCGAATTTTTGAAAAACTGGCCCTTTTTCTATTATTTTCTGTTTTTGTAGCCTCCACAAGGATTAATTTAATATGATTATTTTTTATTTTCGGTGTTAAGTAGTGCCGGTCATAAAAGTGATTTGATTTCTTGAAATTGGATGGCAGGTGGTTGAAGAAAAGGGCGAGAAATGAAGGAGAACAAAAATATGTGCAGGCTTTTCTTTTCATTCTTTTTTTTCTCCCCCACCAGTGCCCAGCAAACAAAGGCTCAAAATGAGAGAGGGGGCATATAGTTTTGAAATTTGCCCTCACTTACGTTCAAAAAGGGCTCCTAATGAACGTACAAAAAGTCCCTGGTGGTGAGGGGGTGACCCGCGCTGCCATCTCGGAGTTATGGGGCTGTGTTTTTTTTTCTTTGTTTTTTGTTTCAGGTTTCATCTTATACCTCAAAAGCTTTTATCTGCGAGGAAAGTAGTCAGCTGTTGCGGAACAACACCTTTGAAAGTGCTTATTTAAACTGTGCTAAGTATACGGCGAATACATTTTAAAATTCGTGAATGAAACTGACCATATTCCACTTTTCTATATGTTTGATACTTCAGGGATTGATTTTACATGAGTCCTTCTTGTTTTTGGTGTTCAGTAGTGCCAGTGATAATATTGCTTTGATGAGTTGAAAGCAGAAGGTTGGTGGGGAGGAAGGGGCGAGAAATGAAGAAAAAATATTTGTGTGGTGGTGTTCTTTTCATTCTTTTATTTTCTACCACAATAGTCCAGCAAACGAAGACCCAAAATAAGAAAGAAAAAACATTTGTTTTTGAAAGGTGATACGCACATACAAAAGATGCTGCTAATAAATGTACTATAAGTCCTTGGTGGTATTGGGAGGGTGGGGGGTGAGCTCCGCCGCAATATTGGAATTAGGAACTGTTTTTTCAATTTGCATCTTATTTCTCAAAAGCTATTGACTTGAGACTAAAATCGTCAAGCTTTAAATTAAAGAGCATACAATTACTCTTGCAGCATAAATAGGTGCCTTCACAGCTTAAATCATTAGGCAAATGGAATGGGATTGAAAACGGTGATCAAAGAAAATGTTTTTAAGAAGCAAACATGATTATTTAAAGGAAGGGGGATTTAGTTTTTTCAAAAGTCGTTTTGACGATAACTAACACCGCTATTTGTGGTGTAGTAAGTTAAAAAGTTAATTAAATGTAATAATCATTCTATAATCTTCAAAAATTTACCTCTTAAAATAATTTAAAAACATAATTAAAACTGAAATTCCCCATTATTTCTGCTGAAAGAAAAAGATAAATATCCTGCTGAAAAGGAAAAAATAGCTTCGAGCATTGCTCCAATTCCTAAAGAAACAACCTCATCTGGAATGCAGTGAGCAAAGAACCTTAAATTTTGAAAATGAATACATTAGGCCGCGTGATCGTTAGTGCTTAAAACAAAATCTACAAAACATTATTATAAGACTAGATGAAAAACAAATTATAAAGTTAAATTCTCGAACAGTAAAAATTGCTCACTTAACATTCCGCAATTAAACACGACACAAAAAAAAAACCAACCGTACATTGCATTGGAGTGAAAGGCCCAAAAGCGCGGCGTTCAGAAAATGCAAGAATACATCTTAAAAAAAAACAAACTCACCACATGAGGTTCACATAGTTTATTCCATCGTCTGGTTTACATTCTATACATTTTGGCTTAATTTCCTTCATCCTGGTAAACATTATGTTGATATCTGGTTTCTGTTGTCCATCACCTCGGATTATTGAGTACCGTAATTGGCGCTCAAAATTCTAATATTCAGAGACGCTCAAAAACGGCCCCAACATCCATTCAAAAAGATTGGTTCTCAAAAAATGTAAAAATCCCCTTAATCTGTGGTGCTGATGCTTTTTATATCCTCTTGCGTGTGGTTCTTCTGCACTTTACTTCTCTCCCTCACCCGCATTGCCAGGTGCACAGTTCCAATCTTTTTAGCTACTTTTTACCTCCTTAATTGATTCCATCTTGGATCATAGCAGCTTTTCGTTGCAACCGTGACTCTTTTCTTTCCCAGATGTTTCTCGCGTGGGAGGAGCCTGCATTCCTCTTCAGTCATAAATTGGGGGTGTGTCAACGACTTCCTGTTCTCGGTCTCCTGTGCCAAAAAACTGCTGCTTTCTTTGTGTCGAAGGGTGATTCGGGCGATTCCATTTATACACTGAAGTGACAAAAGTCATGGGATAGCAATATGCAAATTTTCAGATGGCAGTAGCATCGCATAGAACAGGTATAAATGCGCAGTGCTTTTACAGAGCTTTCATTTATGTTCAAGTTATTCATGTGAAGAGGTTTTAACGTGATGATGACCGCACGACGTGAATTAACAGACTTTGAATGCGGAATGTTAGTTGGAGCTAGACGCATGGGTCATGCCATTTCGGAAATCGTTAGAGAATTCAACATTCCCAAATCCACTGTGTCAAGAGTGTGCCGAGAGTATGAAATTTCAGGCATAACATCCCACCATGGACAGCGCAGTGGTCGACCGCCTGCACTTAAAGATCGAGACCGGCGACGTCTGCAAAGAGTCGTAAATTCTAACAGAAAAGCAACACTGCGTCAAATCACCGTAGAAATCAATGTGGGACGTACAATGGACGTGTCTGCTAGAACTGTGCGGAGAAATTTGGATTTCTTGGGCTATTCCAGCAGAAGACCGACTCGAGTGCCTTTACTGACAGAACGACATCGCTTTCAGCGACTCTCGTGGGCACGTGAGCATATCGGTTGGTCCCTAGATGAATGGAAAACCGTGGCCTGGTCCGATGAGTCACGATTTCAGCTGGTAAGAGCCGATGGTAGGGTTCGAGTGTGGCGCAGACCCCACGAAGCCATGGACCCAAACTGTCAGCAAGGAACTGTTCAAGCTGGTGGTGGCTCCGTAATGGTGTGGGCTGTTTTTTCATGGCATGGACTTGGTCCTCTAGTGCGACTGGACCGAACATTGACTGGAAATGCTTATGTGCAGCTACTTGGAGATCACTTGCAGCCATTCATGGACTTCATGTACCCAAACAACGATGGGATTTTTATGGATGACAATGCGCCATGTCACCGGGCCACAACTGTTCGCAATTGGTTTGAAGAAAATTCTGGACAATTCCAACGAATGATTTGGCCACCTAGATCGCCCGACATGAATCCCATTGAGCATTTATGGGACACCATCGAGAGGTCTGTTCGTGCCCAAAATCCTGCCCCATCAACGCTTTCACAATTATGGACGTCTATCGAGACAGCATGGCTCAATATTCCTGCAGAAGACTTCCAACGACTTGTTGAGTCCATGCCACGTCGAGTTGTTGCACTTCGCCGGGCAAAAGGAGGGCCGACACGATATTAAGAGGTATCCCATGACTTTTGTCACTTCAGTGTAGTTTTCTTCGTCAAATTGGGGGGGAAGGGAGGCGCCAGACTTAGCGATTTTTCGTAGAGTGTTCATTGAAGTTTCATTAAGTCATGTATCCACCACACTATTGTTTAGTCTTTGCAATTCCCAAAACTCTTAGAGTCGCTTAGGGACCCAGGGATTTACAAATAATTGGGATATCGTCTTTCGGGGGTGATTACTCTCATGAGTAAAAAATTTGAAGGCGGCAGGAATCACATATTTCACCATAAAGAAATGCTGGGAAAGGCAGACAGACGCTTAATAATCCCCCCACCCCCAAGTCAGCAGTTAAACTTTTACAGTAATTTTGGCATAGTAAATGTAAATTAAGAGAAGGATTTAGTGAAATGAAAAGTGTTTAGCGCAGGAGTACAACGAATGAAAAGTTCACCAATGGAGTCTACCATTTCCTTTTATTATTGTTTGTATCTTGCCTGTTAAGTCACTCGACTACTGACTCGTTAATATTATGTTCCCTTGAATGACGTTATAACCGAGTTCTATGCAGCAGTTAATATTTTGACATGATTTAAATGACGGAAGTCAAATCAAGCAGCGAAGAAAATCTGCATACTAGTTAGCGAAAAAAGATAAAAGTAAAACACAACACCTTCAATTATTTCTCTTTTTTTCGTTGCTTCGTAGGTGCAGAGGAGAGCTCTTTCCCTCCTGCTTTTTATTGTCAGAAAAGTAAATAACTTAAACGATCCGCACTATTAATTGCTAAAAAGAGAAAAAAAAAATCACATCAAATCAATCTTATAGAAGTCAAAGAATTAAAAAAAAGCGAGGAAAATGGTCTGTTTATTATATATATATATATATATATATATATATATATATATATATATATATATATATATATATATATATATATATATATATATATATATATATATTTATATATATATATATATTTGATTTTTAAATTCACGAACTTTAAAATGTATTCGCGGCATCTATCAGTTTAAAAAAAGCACTTTCAAAGTTAATTTTACAACTGACTATTTCACTCCAAAATAAAAAGCTTTTGAGACATAAGATGAAACCTGAAAAAAAAAAGAAAACAGCCCTTAACTCCGAGATCGCAGCACGAGTCTCCCCCTCCCTCTTTACCACCGGGGACTTTTTGTATGTGCATTAGGAGCCCTTTTTGAACGTACGTGGGGGCCAATTTTCAAAACTATATGACCCCACCCCCCCTCTCATTTTGAGCCTTCGTTTGCTGGACTCTGATGGGGAAGAAAAAAAAGAATGAAAAGAAAAACCTACACATATTTTTGTCCTCCTTCATTTCTCGCCCTTTTCTTCAACCACCTGCCTTCCAATTTCAAGAAATCAAATCACTCTGATGACCGGCACTACTTAACACCGAGAAGAAAAAATAATCATATTAAATAAATAATTGTGGAGGCTCCAAAAACAGAAAAGAACAGAAAAAGGGTCAGTTTTTCAAGATTTCGCAAACTTTGAAATTTTATATTTCGGCACATATTATAGCTACAATAAAAACTAAAATAGCTTTGTAAAGATAATTTTATGTTCTTTAATTCATTAGCTGACATTTTTTCTCGCAAGTAAATAGGTTTTGAGATATAAGGCAAAAACTGAAAAAAAAACAGCCATAAAACATTAGGTGGTGCTGCGAGCTCTCTATCACCACCGGGGACTTTTAGTATGTTCATCAGGAGACCTCCCTGTACCTATGTGCTAATTTTTAAAACTGCACGGTTTTTTTGTTTTTTTCACCCTACTTTTGACCTTCATTTACTAGACTATTAGGCTTTTTCTTGGATTTAAAAAAATACTATATCCCGCCACACTGTTACCGTTTTACCAGGATTGTGGAGTCAGTTTTAAAACTACCAACTACCGTATAGAAGAGTTTTAGAGCCTTTATCTAAGAATCAGTCTACCCTGTTCCTACTCCTGACTCTGTAGCAATAGGAAAATTGGGACTTTCACAAAAATGACGACTCCTTAGGCTTACGACGCCTGACTCCGACTCCTATAACGCAAAATCAGTCCGACTCCGACTTCAACTCCCCCGACTCCGTCACCCTAAAATTAGATCAACTCTGGCTCTGCTGCCCTGGTTGCTACTGTTAAATAATGACTGATAATTTTTTTTTTCATAGTAAAGTTTTAATGTAAATTTTCTTTTGCCAATGGGAAGCAAAAGAAAATTCGGAGTGCATTCTTTTTACATAAAAAAAGAGTTCAGCAGACGATTTTTTTCCTGATGAGAGTTATTTAAAAAAAGGAAACTTTATTATTTATTTAATTAATGTTTAAAGTGTGCTTATTTATTTATTCATTTAGTTATTTATCTGTCACTGTTTGCAACAGCGTGACAATAAAATCCGAGACGTTTCACTTTCACCAAAAAAAAAAAAACAGATACGAAAGATTTTTTTTTTGAAAAAACGTATTCATTTCAATGTGCCTTCAATTTTTATTTGTTTATTCTTTTCTTCTTCTAAACTGTTGAATGCAATATAAATTGAAATTGTTTGATTCTGTATCAAACACGGGTTGTCCGCTCTTTTTGCGCATTTATAGTTTACTGTAATATGTCTATGATACTTTGTTGATAATAATGTAGGCTGATGATGCATAATTTATATACATACTAGTTGCCAGGGCAGCTAGATTAGCTTCCTGCGGCATGTTGATGCACAACGTCCCCCTTCTCAAACTTTTATCTCATTCTGAAGTTATATTATTTAATATAATTTAATGTTCATTCGATTTCAAGACATACCACGCACGTGGCCCGGCGTTGCACGGGCACTTCGTGCCCTGAAAGTAGTGAGGAAAATTTCAAGAAACTACTCTCCGCCAAGGCGACTCGCTAACAGGCGCTTCACGCCTTTACTTTTTTCCTATATAAAGAAATCATTCGAATTATTGAGATGCTTCGCGCCTTCAAGATGGTGAGGAAAGTTTCTGTAAGTTCAGCTCGCCAAAGGAAAAAAGCAGACATATAGATACTCAGTTTTTAATATAAGTAGATGGCTTTTCAACAAATGAATGTTTCAAAATATTACAAGTAGCTAGCAATAAAAATACTATGTAAGTGGCCCGCTTATGAGTTTCGTATTTGATTTAGTTAAGCCTTTATTCAAAATTATCATTATCATTGTTATCACTGTTTCATAGCAACCACGTTTCAACAATGGATTTCATATTTAATCATTTATTAGGCTTAATCGCTTTAAATTTGACTACTTATTAATTGATATCTTCATTAATTAAAATCGTATATTTATATAGATTGAAACTAATAAAGCCTGAAAAATTACCTATCTATCGGTACCTGGTTCGACTTTCAGTTCATTGGCGTTCAGGAGAAAGAAGCGTGACATAGAAAGAAAGATAGAAAGAAAGATACTCAGTTTTTAATATAAGTAAATTTTCTGAGCAGTGACAAATAAAAATTTGCTTTCTGTTTGAACCTCAGACGTTGTGTAGTCCTTTATCAGATTGGACCGGAAGTCTGCAACATGGGCTCTGGTGTTTCACCCCCAGGGACGGCAAATAGCCCTTGTTTATTTGCCACCATGCAGAACACGCTGGGAGCACTCACACAAAGGCCTACACACTCACGCACACCTATCGCATTTCGTTATTCCAAAAAACATAATTTGATTTAGTTATATCAAAATTGAAGTTATTGTTAATATTTTTTTCTTAACATAAGCCTAAATCCAGCAGAAGTGTACGTTGCCGTGAAGTATAGTTGAAGAGATTATATCTTGTGGCTTTTTGTTGCAGTTGGATAGAGCAGAATTGGCAAACTTTTAAAAAAAATTGGTTTTATTTATGTAATTATTTATTTTTGTTATTTTTTAAATTTTTATAATGAATTAAACATGCTGCATTAAGATGAATCCTTTGAATATTGGGTGTGTGTTTTTTTTTTTCCTTTGTTTTTCCTTTTTTAGCCTACTTTCCCGATAAAAATAAAAGAAAGACGAAAAGGCATTAAAAGCGGCTTAAGGCATCTAAAAAATACCGCCAAGTCCAAAAAACAAGTCAAAAAGAAATAAAAACGTAAACTAAATTTTGAAAAATTAAAAATTGGAAAGTAGGATATTGAGATGGGGAATTTGTGTGTCGGTCTGTCGGTCGGTCTGTCAGTCGGTCTGTCTGCCCCCCCCCCCCTCCGCCCCTAATAACTTTTGAATGAACATTCCGATTTGAACAAACATTTTTTGTTGGAAAGATCTCGGCGAGTACAGCTCATTCCCGTATTTAATTTTTCGATTCGAACAATTTTTGGTTCAACTTTTAGCCATTTAAACAACCTGTCCCGCGATATTAACTTTTTAGTTAACAGTCCGATTTGAACAAACGTTTTTTTGTTCGAAGGATCTTTGTTCAAGGATACTTCATTCCCGTATTTACCTTTCGGATTTGAACAATTTTTCGTTCAACATTGAACCGCTCAAGCAAGCTGTCACCCCTAATAACTTCTGAGCGAACAGTCCGATTTAAACGAACTTTTTTTTGGTCGAGGGATCTCAGCAAGAATACTTCATTACCGTATTTAAACTTTCAATTTGAACATTTTTTTCATTCACTATTGGACCGTTCAAGCTACCTTTCCCCGCCAAATAACTTTTGGTGAACCGTCCGAATTGAGTAAACTTCTTTTTGTTCGAAAGATCTCGGAGAGGCTCATTCTCATCTTTCGTTTTTTGATTTGAACCATTTTTTGTTCAATGTTGAATCGTTCAAAAAAAACTTAACATTACAGCCTACGGTGAAATTTAAGTTGAATGTTGATCCTGAACTTAAGGGCGGATTTCCTTCAAATTAACTTTGTAAGAAAATGGTTTTGACAAATAATGTATGTGAAGTACTTTTCTGAATAATATTCTGTTAAGGACTCTGATTCTGACTCCGACTTCGCAAATATGGCGGAAATGCAGGCTCGAAAAAAAAAAAAAAAAAAAAAAAAGAAAGAAAATATACTGACTGTGCAGACGATTTTTTGTTTATTTATTCATTTGCTCTATTTCATTTTTTTTAGCATACGATTTTTTTTGTAATAAAAAATTTTCATTCACGAGGGAATTTTATTCCTTATTTATATTTACTAACTGGCAACGGATTAAAAATGAAATTCGAGACATTTAATTACTGAACGAGCTTTTTTTTTTTTTTCTTTCTTTGATAAAATATGTTTAATGCTCTTTGTACTTTTATTATGATTATGATTATTATTATTATTATTATTATTATTATTTTTGGAAACGATTGAGGAATTTTTCTACGGAAGAACTATAACAGTTGCATGCCCTAAAAGGTGCGACAAAACTTTATTTATTCGTGAATTTACTTTTTACGTGCCTATTTCATCTGATGAGAGGGGTATATTTTGTTTTAGAAATCAGTTTTAAGTGCTAAAGAGGTATGTTTGACATAATTTTCAGTCTCAGATAATCAAGAGAATAATGCTCAGATGTGTTAGAATGCCGTTGTCGATGTACGGGAAAGTAGGCTTGTTTAGTTCTTGACAGAACTACTTGTTTAATATTTTCATCCATGACACCATCAATATCCCCCCGCGGTGCTAGTGCTATTAGTGCTATCTGAGTAAATGCAAATTTTCCCTGCATATTCGAACGGTAGCTATCTTCAATCAAGAAAACCGCGATGAGAAATAGTGCTGCCATCTATTGCATGACACAGGTGCTTTATTTTGGGAGTGGGAGAGTGGAAGGTCGATACACTAGGTGGCCAAAAGTATCCGGACACTTCCAAAAATTCACATTTTTACATATAGCTCGAAAAATAAGTGATCAATTGTTCTTTAACTTTAGTCATACAAAATATAGGCTTCACCGAACATTTCCAAGTTGAAATTAAATTACCCTTGCATTTGGGGGACGATAAGAAGGGGGGTCGAAAGAATAACCGCTTTTTGACCATAACTCTTTGAAAATAGCTCGGAATAAGCTATGCATTTCAGTAATTAATTAGCATACTATGTATAATTACTATACAAATTCAAATGAACGCACCACTCTTACTTCCGAAGATATGAAACATTTTTTAAAAAACGGCAATTTATTTGAAGGGTTTTTGCTCATAACACGCAGAGTTTTGGATCAAACTTTATCAAAACTTCAGGAAAGATGACAAAATACAAGAGAAAGAACATGCTAAAACGGTTTTTAAAAATATTAAAAATCCGATGAGATATGAACGTTAAAAGGAAAAAAAAATTCACTGCGCATGCGCGAACGACAGAAATTTATAACTACAAAAATATTGTAGCCTGGTATATACTGCATCTTATAAAAAAAGTTCCAGTTGAATATCATGAAAATTGAAAAAGATATCAGCGATCTAGTTAGCTGTATTTCATTCATTCGCAGACAATACATACATAGTGAGGGTCTGTCCACAAAGAGCTATTTTTAAAATAAAGGTTATTTCGTCATCGTTCAAAACCAACGTTTCAGGGGGTCTCCGGATACTTTTGGCCACCTACTTATAAGGTCTTTTTGGCCGAATGGGCGAAATGTGACTTCTATGCCAAATATAAATTTTTAAACAGTATACAATTTAACATTGAAAAATATGCTCGATTGTCCCCACACTATTTGTGAACAACCCCTCTCCATTTATGAATTGACTGCAAATGAATGAATTACAGCTCACTAGATCGCTGATATCTTTTTCAATTTTTACGATATTCAACTGGAACTTTTTTTATAAGATGCAGTATACACCAGGCTACAATATTTTTGTAGTTATAAATTTCTGTCTTTCGCGCATGCGCCGTGCAAAATTATTTCCTTTTAACGTTCATATCTCATCGGATTTTTAATATTTTTAAAAACCGTTTTAGTATGTTCTTTCTCTTGTATTTTGTCATCTTTCCTGACGTTTTGATAAGGTGTGATCAAAAACTCTGCGTGTTATGAGCAAAAACCCTTCAAATAAAATTGCCGTTTTTTAAAAAATGTTTCATATCTTCGGAAGTAAGAGTGGTGCGTTCATTTGAATTTGTATAGTAATTATACATAGTATGCTAATTAATTACTGAAATGCATAGCTTATTCCGAGCTATTTTCAAAGAGTTATGGTCAAAAAGCGGTTTTACTTTCAACCCCCCTTCTTGTCGTCCCCCAAATGCAAGGGTAATTTAATTTCAACTTGAAAATGTTCGGTGAAGCCATTATTTTGTATGACTAAAGTTAAAGAACAATTGATCACTTTTTTTTCGAGCTATATGTAAAAATGTGAATTTTCGAAAGTGTCCGGATACTTTTGGCCACCTAGTGTATTATCCTTGGCTTTAAAAAAATAACGTTTCTACACATAAATGGGACTGGTTATTTGTTTACCAGCTACATTTACATCAAGTACCCTGCCCCCTCACCTCACCGGAAAATTTTCAAATGTCTGACCTGCCTCCAACATACTAATTATTTGAGTATGGCAACAAGACAAATCGTACCAAAAATTAAACACATAGTTTTCAAAATCATACGCTTTTTAAACGTATCTTTTAGTTGATAATTTTTTCATATTAAATGTCTTAGTTATTTCAATTTATAAAATAACAAAATATGTCCTTACGTAATATATTCAAAATCACACTAAAGCAAGTAGTTATGTTTGCTTCCATTCAATAGAAATCAGAAAGAAAAGTTTTTCTACTCATCTTATGTTTTTAAAAATATCAAAATTGCTATAATTGGAGGAAACTTTACCTTGCAGCATCGCATTGCTGTGATTAAGATCTGCATAGCCTTTACAATGCTGTCAGATTTGGTTGGCCACAATTATAGGAACACAGGTTTAACCAGGATAATTGTGAATAGTATTTTATGTTCCCAAGAAAAATCATTGATTAAAAAAAGTGTTTAAAAGGCTGCATCAATCAGAAAGTACTACACTTTTTAATAAATTCTTCAAAAAAAAAAAAAAAAAGAAGCATTCACCAGGGACGGATTTGTAAATCAGTTGATTTTTGGAAAAATTGTGAATGGGATCGGAAATTTGAAGTGTATATTATAATGGAATTGTGGTGGATGTAATTAAAAATATTTTGAAAATGTTCACTTACTTTGGAAAATAAACCTTTATTTTTAGCATTCACAATTCCCCCTTGTATAATTCTGGCGACAAATTTCTGAAAAATAACATGTGTGAAATAATAATAATAATAGTAATAATGAAAGATTATAAATGTATTATACAAACTAAAAATGGCATATTTTCTACAATCCAAAAGAGAAACAAGGCAGCACCAGCATGATGTATGTGTAAGCAGGGCTATTTTCTTTGACAACGAGCTCTCATCTCGTTTCAAAAAATATGGATTTATCCACATAAATAAAACAAAGAATATGTGTGTTTATGTATATGTGTGTGTGTGTACCTTATACAAATCCACAGTTTACGTCGGATTTGGACGAAATTTGGCAGGGAGATACTTGGGCACCCGGGAAAGATCAAGAGTGGTTTTTGAACGGGAAAAAAGAACCGATCCGTTCGAATTTCGAATAAAGGACTTCAAGATGGCTCCATCTAACGAAATACTTATCGGATCTTTTCGATTTTGGTCTCATTCAAAAGAAGGCAAAAATACCTGTTAGGAAAGTTTCCTTCCGAAAGTTTTCAAAACCACTAATCGATACATCCACCCTGAAGAAAGATTTGGGCATTTGAAAATTTGGAAATATTCATTTTAAATTGGATTCATAAAAATTGTCTGCACGAGCGTGAAAGGAATTAAATAGGGTGAAATAAATTATTAATGAGAAAAAGGTGTTGCCATTTTTTTCTTGAACATAAACAAATAAAATTCTTGCTTTTGCTTTTCCTGTAGCGGGGATTTAAAACTGTTTTGGCGTTTGGTTCAGTTTTCGTACTGCGCAAAATGTCGACTTTAATCTAATCGGGACTTTTACAGACACGCGTTACTTGACATAAATGTAACTCTCAAAGTGCTGCGTGGGCAGAACCAGGCCACGCAGCAAGTTCCTAATAACGTATTTAAAATTTCTGATTTATTTTGTTGCGTTATTTTCAGAAAAAACAGAAAGAAAGAAAGAAAAGAAAAAACGTTTACTGGAATTATTTTTATAGCCATTATAATAGGGACTAGTAAATATGCAACTTAACAAACACTATAAAAGTTGAAATTATGGAAAATCGGAAAGTTGACATCTGCTTAACTCGACATATTTTTGTAGTCCCTTAGTGTGTCGAGGTATCGAGGTTCCATTGTATTACTCTAAATAATAATTATATATACAGTTCGCGATTCCCCAATTTGCAATTACCACAGTCACAAACTTCGCAAACGAGTGCAGAAAAAATATTGAATAACATTCGTGTTTACCTTAAATAAATGAGGAACTTTCATTTGCATTAAAAATATAGATAAAAAATAAATTGTGCAAAATTGTTATGCTTACTAAATTGCATGTCAAAAAAAAAAAAAAAAAAAATCAACTTATTTTGGTTGCAATTACTATTTTGAAAATACTTCTTAAAACTCTTTGCGACCACGTATTTTTTACTAGTCTACGTGATTTGAAACAGGAATGAAAATAGCTGTAACTTCCTATTAAATATTACAAATTTGTTTCCTAGTCCTCATAATTATTATTTTTATTCTTTTATCAAAAATCACCCACGTAAACCTATTTTTTTTAGCAAGTTTTATTTCCCAAAATGCTATTTTGTGTTAAAGATGCTTAGAGTAATTTAAAAGTAATATCCGTTAAAGTTTTTTTTTTTTTAACATTTCATTAACGTAAAAGAGGTTATGTTCAACTTTACGCAATAGATGGCAGCACAAAAAGTCTACGAAATACAAACATTTCTTTTGCTGGTCTCGCCTATATCTTCGTTTCTCCGAATTCCACCAGCAATCTTTTTTTTTTTGGAAAAACATCGATGTGATTTATCACTTAAGAGGCAAAAAAAAAAAAAAAAAGATTAATCCCTCTCGTGTGCATGGAAGTTCCCCAAAAAGATGAATTATTTTCTCCTTTTTTTTTACAATTTTCAAAATTACCGATTGCCAGAAATGCTGGAAAATGCAAAATCTTGATCGCAAAATGACACAATGATAGATCTCTAAGTATCTTTTTTTCCATTCTTTATTCTGATAATTTTAACTGGTTTGATAAAGAAGACTTTCGATAGACGAATTTGAAATTACCAGTATTCGAGTAAACTGCTTTGGTCTGTAAATGGGATTGTGGGATTCTAAGATATTATGCTCAGTATGTTGGATACCCAATGTTGGGAATCTATCAGAATAGTTGGCAGTTGATTAGATAGTTTGGCCAACAATTAACCAACAAAATTTCATTATCAGTTTATGTGGTTCACGATAGTATTCAACAGCAAAACATTATCTCATGGAGAATGGATAAAATAAATAGCAGCATGAGTAATATATAAATCATCAATAATAATTAATGTCATTACAAGACAAATAAACATATTCTATAAAATGTTTATTAGCTGTAATAATTTTAACAAAAAAGTTTATACATAAATTCCAAATTTATTTTCATTAACATCAACTATCATTTAAATTGTGTTTTACAATATTAGAATATTTTGCACACAAGTACATAGCATAGTATTATTTCTTTACTCATTTTTGGACACATTCATGCAAATAGCTGAGTACAATAACCAGTAACTAATTTAGAAGACCTAAGATGTTCAGCTGTGCTAGTAGGTACGAGCAAATTTTGTGCATGGAACGACGGCTACAATTTTAAAATGTATTTAAAGATTTGAAGAATCCGTGTTTAAGATTTGCAGCAAATGCTCATTGTTTAACATTATTTAGCAGTACAACGCGGGGAATAGTGATTTTTTCTGCTCCCTTCTTCTTCTTTTTTTTTTAATAGTTTGACCTTCTTTTTGCGTGTAAGGTACTTGTTGGGACAGCAATTTAGTTTTTTCTCCAAATGTTTTAAATGTAGTGTCTTAATTATTTTAATAAAATTCTTATAGTTTTTTGTTGAATACTTAAAGTTGCTTCTTGGTTGTGTTCAGGTTCGGGTCAGTAATTCGAATGACTTTCGTGTTTTATTGAAACGAAAAATTTGTTTCTTTTTCCTTCTTGATTAGAATTTTAAATAATTTTAAGAGCTATCTAACTCATTATTTCGCTAACTGGTTTTGATAAAACATGCTTCACTCCACATCATACTTAGGGGGCATGAAAATATCTCAACTTTACACAAATTATATCGCTTAATGGATTTTTTTTAATAGTAAGGAATATAGAAGCCGTTTAACGGTGTTTCGCACAACCAGAAAAAAAATAATAAACCATGCGTACACAATTGAAGCAATATTTGAATCAAAAAGGTATTTCTGCAATCGAAAAAATAATTGTTAACAACTATTTAGTCTTGCCGTTGTTCTCGTCCCGCTTCACCTCCCCATATCCTAGATCCCTGCGAAGCTGCTGTGGAGTGAGGGGGAGCGTGGACTTGCAGAGCTGCTTCATCAACATGGTCTCATGCACCTGGTCTAAATGCTCTGGATCAGGGGGACATGCAGCAACAACACTATTTAGTTTTAGAAAATTGGGGTTGGTGCACCATCAGAAATATTTACTTTTTATTATTGTTAATATATTTTAGGTGGGGAAGGAGTCTCTCGACTTGATACAAATGATTATGCTTTGAACTTTTTACCTTTCTAGTCACTCAGAAGAATTTGTAACGGTTAAAAAATTGCTCAATTTTCTTCTAATTAAAAATGGCGCCTACGAAATTGTCGAAACATGAAAATAACTGAGGTTGTGTACCATTGTCAAAAAATGAGACATGATGGGGGGAACGATAAACATATATTTATTTAGGAAGCATTTTTAACAAAGAATCAACAAGAATGATGTGATAAGCAGTTTTGCATGTGTCATTTATTTATTTATTTATATAGAATGATTTATATAGTATGATTTACATAGAAATATAAAATTTAAAACAAAAATAAAAGAAATTGCACATAAACAATAATAAAAAAAAAAGATTGTGTGTTTCAGCATGTTGTTCAGCGGACAACTGGAAATATTTATCTAACTTCACTATTTCATTTAATAAAAGGCATTGCTGAACCATTTATAGACGAAAACTTGTGAAAAATACGCAAACACTATCACTAAATGTGAAAGAACCTTTGATAGCGTTTGCTAAGCATGTGTTTTCTGTAAGCTAGAGCATCATGCGCTGATAAATGTTATCGATGCTGACAGTCGTAAAATATCAAATCGTAAATGTACTTTATCGATTAGAGTAGGGTAGAGCTCTCAATGACAAATGAAGCGTAAAACATTTTGCAAAAAATTCATAACTCAGAAACCTGATTTTTAAATCGTAAATAGAATACCATAGCTTCAAGTCGTATAGCCAAAATAAAAAGAAATCAGACGTAAAACTTAAAACGACTTTCAAATCATGAAAAATGCAAAATATTAAATAATAAATGCTGATATTTCGAATTTTAAAGTTTGAGAAATATTTATCAAAAGGATTTTTTTAAACAGTAAATAAATGCAAATAAAATATTCATAGATTACGCGTGCTTAAGTAAAAGAAATTTAGCAGTTTGCAGCGATATGACAGATTTTATTATGGCATAAAAAAAGAATAACTGTTACTTAATGAATGCAGGAAGTTATGTATATGTTGTGACTGAAGCAAATTACGTGTATCTATACATTAGCAAGGCATATATTTGTTTGAACAACGCAATTTACATTGTGGCACTTACTTGAAATGGTATCTAATATTTAAGGATCTTAGTCAACTCTGTTTAATGTAAAAAAGAACTTTACACTGCGCGATGAGATTCAATTAAATACTAATACGTGTTGGAACGCTAGATAGAGTATTTCGTTTTCAGCCATTTTTTCAAGTTAATTAAAATGTACACAAGTTCGTTTCGACGTCAAGTATTTACTTGTAGTTGTTCATTTTAATTGACCATGGTGTTACTTTATATTTTCTATAAACTTTGAAATGTACTACTCGTCACTTTGTTCTTTTCTTTGCTATTTTGTTTCATTTTTTTTTATATGAACATTTGCATAACACGGAAATTATCTCGCACAATTTGATATATTGCAGACTGAAGCGTTAGGATTCCCATACATTACTAACATGAATGGTAGGTTTCTATCATTAACCGTGTCGAGGTTCCTTGAAAAGGAATTCGGGGGTAAGGGATTAATGATAGAAGTTTCACCACTAGTCTCTTATAAAACGGGGGTGGGGGGAGGGGTAAAAAAGAAGTTTTGAGCGGTGCAGGTATAACTGTTTATTTCTTAGATGATAAGTAATCAATTTTTTTCAGTCTATAATTAAATTTCTTCACACCACATTTGATTTAAAATATCATTTTTTTTTTTGCAGAATAATGGTGCTCAAGTCTTACGTCGAGTCAATAGCAACTTTTCTAGCTTTTTCGATTCCATCTAACAAATTAGATACAATTTCCACATCGGATGTCCCTCTGTTATCCGACCAAAATCTATCGATGGTTAAAAAGCAAATGACACTACATTCATCTGCTGATAATGTGTTAAAATACACTGAAGTGACAAAAGTCATGGGATAGCAATATGCAAATTTTCAGATGGCAGTAGCATCGCATAGAACAGGTATAAATGCGCAGTGCTTTTACAGAGCTTTCATTTCTGTTCAAGTTATTCATGTGAAGAGGTTTTAACGTGATGATGACCGCACGACGTGAATTAACAGACTTTGAACGCGGAATGTTAGTTGGAGCTAGACGCATGGGTCATGCCATTTCGGAAATCGTTAGAGAATTCAACATTCCCAGATCCACTGTGTCAAGAGTGTGCCGAGAGTATGAAATTTCAGGCATAACATCCCACCATGGACAGCGCAGTGGTCGACCGCCTGCACTTAAAGATCGAGACCGGCGACGTCTGCAAAGAGTCGTAAATTCTAACAGACAAGCAACACTGCGTCAAATCACCGTAGAAATCAATGTGGGACGTACAATGGACGTGTCTGCTAGAACTGTGCGGAGAAATTTGGATTTCTTGGGCTATTCCAGCAGAAGACCGACTCGAGTGCCTTTACTGACAGAACGACATCGCTTGCAGCGACTCTCGTGGACACGTGAGCATATCGGTTGGTCCCTAGATGAATGGAAAACCGTGGCCTGGTCCGATGAGTCACGATTTCAGCTGGTAAGAGCCGATGGTAGGGTTCGAGTGTGGCGCAGACCCCACGAAGCCATGGACCCAAACTGTCAGCAAGGCACTGTTCAAGCTGGTGGTGGCTCCGTAATGGTGTGGGCTGTTTTTTCATGGCATGGACTTGGTCCTCTAGTGCGACTGGACCGAACATTGACTGGAAATGCTTATGTGCAGCTACTTGGAGATCACTTGCAGCCATTCATGGACTTCATGTACCCAAACAACGATGGGATTTTTATGGATGACAATGCGCCATGTCACCGGGCCACAACTGTTCGCAATTGGTTTGAAGAAAATTCTGGACAATTCCAACGAATGATTTGGCCACCTAGATCGCCCGACATGAATCCCATTGAGCATTTATGGGACACCATCGAGAGGTCTGTTCGTGCCCAAAATCCTGCCCCATCAACGCTTTCACAATTATGGACGTCTATCGAGACAGCATGGCTCAATATTCCTGCAGAAGACTTCCAACGACTTGTTGAGTCCATGCCACGTCGAGTTGTTGCACTTCGCCGGGCAAAAGGAGGGCCGACACGATATTAAGAGGTATCCCATGACTTTTGTCACTTCAGTGTATATTGTTTCCATGTATAGTCTAAATCGTGCTGCAAAGGCAGCAATTCTGACAGCTTCTTTAACTTCAAAAAAAAAAAAAAAACAAACAGAGAGAGAGAGAGAGAATGAGAGAGATAGAGAGGAAGAGAGACATTTTGCTATTGAATTGACGATCCCTTACTGAACGCCTATGATCAAAAATGTATCATTCGTCTCATAATTACTTCACGGCAAAAATGAACTGTTTTACAATATAATTCTGGCACCAGAGATTCCAATTAAAACTTGCAAAATGCACAGTAATAAAAAGTAAACTAGCAATTTCACAGTTTCTTACTGTAAATCAGCAATTTTAGTTTATTACCACCAATTTAGCTGCATTATACTGTAAAAACAAGGGTATGATACTGTCAGCAGTAGTTCCAGTTTAAAACTACAAAATGCGCAGTAATAAAATGTAATATTAGCAGTTTTACAATTTATTACTATACATTAGCAATTTTACAGGTTATTACTGCAAAATAGCAAATTTTACAGTTTATTACTACTAAATTTGCTGTATTGTACTGCAAAAACAACATCTATTTTTGCAGTGTTACTGAAGGGAGGGTTCATGAAGCAAACTGCGCAATTGAAAGTTATAGGGGGTGGAGGAATCTTGCTCACGCAAGAAATTGAGAGAGGTGGGTCATCCTCTTTGGGAAATATGAACATCAATATATTTTGAGCATTAATCAGGGTAAATTGAAAAAAAAATAAACCCTTAAATTATTTTCTTGAGAAATGTTTATTATAACTTGAAAAAAAAATATTTATTGTGCTTTATATTCAATCTTTCTGTACTCCAGCATTTAAACGAATAATTTTTAAGTATGCCCATCTCCCTACCCGGTTTAACACAGAAACAAGATTTTGTTCCAATTAAGAATATATACATATAAATAAAAAAGTAATGAATTGCATTTTTGAAAACTTTACCTTTTATGTAGGGCACTCTGATTCAATTAAAAATATTTTCAAAATATCTATCTTAATTACTTGATGAGGAAAGACATCAAAATCAAAGTTGGCAAAATGATAGACTTGGCGCTTAATGGGGTAAAAACATTTTCATTACGTCTTCTTATATTTAGGCATGTTCTTTCTTTATTTATTCATTTACTGCTATAAAGTAGGTACAGCAGGTTGAACTGCTAAATAAACTTGCAAATGTTTCATGTACAGGTATAAAAAAATAATAATAATAAAAAGAAAGATACAGAGAGAGAAAAAGAAAAGAAGAGGGGGGGGGAGGTAAAAGGCAAACCGAAAGGAACAATAAATAAATAAATAAATAAAAAAGTATATTTTTGAATTATAATTTTGTATTATAATGAGAGAAATTTAAATCAAATTTTTGAAAGTGATTTTCGTAGGTATTTCAGGCCATTTCTCCAAAAGGAAAACTTTAGCAAAATATTTTTCATTTTAATGAAAAAGAACAGAAAAGAGGAGCAGGAAAGTGGCTAATCATTCACGGAAATTGACGTTTGCCACTCCTAGAAGAAGACAGATGATCTTAGAATCGGGATTTCGAAAACGGAAGGTAATTCCGGATGTGTTATCTCAAAGTAGATAAAGAATTTCGAATTAGCATTTTTGTACTTTTCAACAAGCAACACACAATAAAGATTGCCCGTGAATTTCAACGGCTTTATATTAATTTAAATTGTTTTTCTGGCAGCGTTAGAATTTGGTGTATACAAAGGCCAAGATTATTACTACACTGTTTTAGATTAAGAAATTAACATCAAAAGCCTTTCCTTTAAAATATTCTTTTGTTGAAGAGTAAATTATGCTATAAAACCCAGTTATAACGCCACAAAATTTGCATCTCAGAGCTTTCCCACTAGAAATATGCGAAATTACTGGAGCTACTTTAGCGAGCTAGTATTTCACAAAAGTTACTTTTTTGCATATCCCTAAAGAAAAGTACCAATTGATTAAATGAAGTACTTTATTTCTTAAATAAACGTAAGTAACTAATATTTCCGGCACTGTAAAAATAAATAATGTTGTTTTTACAGTGTAATACATTTAATTTTATAGAAATAAATTAAAAGTTGCTAATTTTACAGTACTAAACTGTAAAAATCGAAAATTTTACTGTAGTAAACTGTAAAATCGCTAATTTGACAGTTTTGAAATGAAACCTCTGCTACCAGTATTATACTGCTGTTTTTACAGTATAATACAGCTAAATTTTATGGCAATAAACTGTAAAATTGCTAACTTTACAGTAAGAAACTAAAATTGCTAGTTTTACAATTTATGATTGTGCATTTTACAATTATAAATTAGAGCCTCGGATGATAATATTATACTGTAAAAACAACAGTTTTTTTTTTGCACTGTACATATACTTACTATATGTAGTTAAAGCAACGAGAGGCGGTTTGTGTTGCCCATGCTTTAAAATCTTCCTTTTTTTTCCTTGAAATAATATTTAACACCCAAATCTCGGTTTACAATCATCAAACTATTGAGAATGCGACGAAAATCAATTCTGGAAAAACTCTTTATTAAACATGAGACAATGTAACATGAACCACTTTGTTTTAAAGACAGTTGTAATTTCTTCTTTTCTGCGCATTTTACTAAAATCTTTTCTACCTCTTTTAGTACTTAAATTACAAAAGAATTCTCTCCATTGTCATACATTTGAGACAGGAATGGAATTTCTGAACATCTTGCAGTAACGCAATATCCGAGGAATTTAGTTACTTTGGTATTTAAGAATGCAAGTTCATATTCAGTTTATATGTTCAGATACTTTGTTGCTCATTTTCATGCAAATGTCTGTGTTGAAAATCGTAGCGTATTATTTACACAGCTTAGCGTATGAAATATTGAGACAGTATGCGTAGCATTTGTGGGTGATTTTCCGAAGGAACCTTTAGACTAATTAATAAATTTCGAATAGTGCCTAACGCTCTGACCAGATAACATGTATCTCAGTTTTATCTTATATGATAACTTTCTTGTAGATAGACTTAACTACAAGTAGACTTTCTTGTAGACTTAATTTCATAATTAAAATTAATGAAAAAAAATATTTAGATAATGTCTCTAATTTATAGTATTCTGAAGAAATGATTTTAACTGCAGTGTTTTGACGAAAATTTATATATAAGAACTAAATTATAACAAATAAAAAATACTTTATAAAAAATCTGCTTATACAACGTATATTATTAATTTGTTTGTTTATTCAAATGCGAGTTTTATGTATTGTTAAGGCTATACTTTACTACCACTTGACTTACGTATAACTCCATAATAAGGATACAATATACAGTGAACTCTCACTTATGCGCCGGCCCAAGGGACCAATAGAAAACGGCGCATAAGTGAGAGAGACGTATAAGTGAACAAGTCTATTTGAAGGACTAAAACGCAACATAGACGGTTCTAATGAGAGAATGAATAAGAATGTTTCTATAGACAAGGGACATATTACTATGGTTTGGCAATTACTGTAACGTAACTACAATGATAAAGAGAAAACAAAAATTGTAGCATACCTAATTACAAACTGTTCACTTTAAAACGATCCATAATAGGTAATTGTCCCTCTCCGAACTCTAGTTCATGCGGAAAAAATGCCTTCCGTGAACAATAAAGGCGAAAGATTAAAGAGGAAAGTGAAGAAAAATGCTTATTTTTTAAAGAAAATAAATATATATATATTTTTTTACATTTTACGGAAAATTCGGCGCATAAGTGAAATATTTATCTTTAGAGCGACGCATAAACGAACGATAGTATCAGTATTTTGCTATGGAATGTGCTGGGACCATTTAAAATCGTTGTATAAGTGAAAAAGGCGCATAAATGAAGCGGTGTAAAAGTGAGAGTTCACTGTATATAAATTGAAAATAAATAGGAATGTGTAAAATAAACTAAGTAAAGTACTAGTTAAAACGATTAAAGATGTAACTAATATCCCTTCTCCGAACTCAGGCAAAAACATTGCAAACTGATATTGCGTAATTTTTTCTTAAAAAATTTAAACTTTTAATGGAAACCGCGAGGGTGGGGTCATACACATTGTTCCATTATAAGCCACTGTTTTCTTTAAAAATAAATTACTAATAGTTTATACAGTAACCCATCAGCTGAAAACGCATTATGATGCAAGTAATTGAAAAAAATAAAATAGTCAGTAACAAAAGATATATTCTTTGCTAATTGAATAACGAGTTTATCGAAATGATTGTGAACAAGTAGTGTTGTTAATTTTCTGTATCAAAAGCTTTTGAACCATAAGGTAAGTGCGCGAAATAAACTCAACCTATAGTTCGCTTATTGTTTTGATTTCATGATTAAATTCGTTCCAACTATTGTTCATTCATCATCTGACCTGTAAAAAAATAAAATAATAATACCGAGTGAAGATTTAGGCTTTAATTAGGTTTACTTGCAGTTTTAACAAAGAGAGATGTTGTAGAATACGCATTCCGAATTCAAATTATGTTTTCCTCAATGATGAAATGTAACTGGTGAGTGTAAGCGTATGTGCGTTGCCATGTGTGTGAGCGTGTGTATGCTGTTTCATCACCATGTGCTGCATAGGTCCCATGCAGGGACTGGTGAGTAGGCCCGTGTTGGTGGAGCATCGGGATGCGAGCCGTTGGTAGACTGCCAATCTGAAAGGGGCTACGCGACATTTGAGGTCCAAAAATAAAGAAACAAATATAAATGTGTCACTGCTCAAAAAAAAAAAAAAAAAAAAAAAAGCCGTAGATATAGTTAGTATGTTTAAAAATTTTACGTGTTTTACATGTGTTTTATTTATTTTTGAAAAAAATAAATAATAAAAATTAAAAAAAATAAATAAATAAAAATAAACGATAAAGAAATAGACTCGTAACTGCTCGCAAAACGGATATTTTATTCGATATTTTCACTGAATAATTGTTTCAAATAAAGTTATTGAGTAAAACTGAAAAATTAGTCCCTATTATTATGATAATGGACATTAAGTGGTAGGAAGCAGTAATCAGTCACTTAAATTGGCATTGAATCAACTCTGAAGAAAAACAGATGATCATGAATTGAGAGCCCGGAAAAGGAAGAAAAAATTCCGGATGTTGCATTGGACAGATAGATAAACTTTGTTAAATGGACTTCTCTGTTTGTGATTGAATAACGCAAACTGGAGAAAGGATGAAATATTTTATTTATTTCAATCTTTGCTTCTTGCATTAAAATTAAATGACATCAAAACTAAACAGACATAGTAACTTACGGCTGTCCTTGCGCATTGCGTCTCATGGAATATATTAACAAAACCATACCGCTGGATTCAGTGCAAGTTGCACTCATCCGAATCTCGTCGGTGAACTTGATAGCTATTGTTTTTTTTTTTTTTTTGTATGCATGCACTGCTAAAAATAAACTGTTGTTTTTATAGTATAATTATGGCAGCCGAGGTTCCAATTTAAAGCTATAAAATTCACAGTAATAAACTGTAAAACTAGCAATTTGACAGGTTCTTACTGCAAAGTAAGCAATTTTAGAGTTTATTGCCGCAAAATTCAGCTGTATTACACTGTAAAAACAACAGTAAAATACTGGCAGCAGAGGTTCAAGTTTAAAACTGTAAAATGCACGGTAATAAACTAAAATTAGCAATTTTATAGTTTATTACTGTAAAATTAGCCCTTTTTACAGTTTATTACTAATAAATTAGCTGTGTTATACTGTAAAAACAACATCTATTTTTACAGTATGGTTTTTAAACACAAACTGTGTAAGCAATGCAGTAATAATTTTTTTTTTTAATATTTGTTATTCAAAAGTTGTGAAAAAATACTAAAACAGAAACGGTTCACGAATCAAATACTTTCAATCTGCATTTGATATAGAGGAAAGTAAACTTAGGAAATTAAATTTTGAATTGATGAACAGGAATATCTGTGAAATAAAAAAAAAGGTATAAAAAAGTGAAACTAAAATAATTAGCAATAGAAATGTTTGATAAGCAAAACGCTAAATGAATAGAATGAAAAATGAGTATAAAACAAAGTATTGTCAATGAAACTCTATTTTATAATAAAATGTCTTTATATTCATTGACTGAGACAATTTATTTCAATGTACAGTTTAGTCGTATCTATTTACATTGTTGTAACACTTTTTTTTAATTTTTAAAATCAAAATCAAAGATTAACCATAAAAATTCTTCAAGTTGTTTTTCAAATACGCATAAAACTTAAAATGTTTTTCGCGTCATGAGCCAAATGACAAAAGACTTTTCTTGACATTATTATTTTTAAAAATTAAGACTACACTATAAGAAGTACGAAACATACAAATATTTCGTTATTTTTTTTTAGTATGTGAGCGTTTGCTAAAATATATATTTTACATCTGAAAGTTTGAGATGAAAGTATTATGATAAAGAGCTAGGGATTGAATGGTCATGTGAGATAAAGTGTTTAATTTAGTATAGTGACCATTTAAACAAAATCAATATATCTTTAAAATAAATGAAGGGGTGATAGTCAAATTTTTATTTTGGATTTCAATATTTAAGAGTTAAGATTTGAATTCAAAATTTTAATACCAGCAATATTTTATTTAGCGAAAAAATTCGTTTCTTATTTGATTCTGGAACGTTTTAAAATCGAAAGACATCCTTTACTTTTTCTTTACAGAATTTTGTTTATTAGACTTTTCATGAATTGACTGCAGAAGGCTTCTAACGTGTCTTAAAAATGCTTTCTAAGACATCTAAGCTGGATTCATTTTGTCATCTTAGAACAATTTAAGTAAGATAAGGTAAATTGCGAAAGGATATAGGCCTAATATCTATTTTTTCTCTAACTTAGGTAATCTTAACCCATAACGCAGATAATACCTAAATATTAGTTTCCCTGAAAAAATATTGCTTGCAATACAAACGTGTTAAAAGCAAAATATGGATTGAAAATACTGCATGATTGTTTTCCTGTAATGTTTGTTACATTCTTTGTGCAT